>JAVXUP010002088.1:0-161283 GCA_033070095.1 Escallonia herrerae | reverse complement strand
ACATAAGATTTTGCAAGGGAGGTGCCAACATAAACGAATATTTAATGCACTGAAGTTTACAAGGCAGATGTTTTTTGGATGCTAACCTAAACTAGTAACTCTTTCTGGCCTTTTCTCATATCCATGCTTGCAAAGAAAAAAGAATGTCATTTTCAAGAAATTTTACCATTCCAAGGATACGGGTTAGCAAAAGATGAGAGTAGGGCTAGAAATATACAGCGAAGACCACGGGAACCAATATCCAGGCATTAAGAATGCAAGGGGAAATATATTTGTAACAAACGCTGCTATTGAAAATCAGACTGCAAGGTCATGATCTAAGACCTTGTAAACAATCTATGAATCATGAATCGTCATGTATACTTACGAGGCATTGCAATTGGTGTTTATCATATATACATTGTATTGATTAATACCATTTACGAGAGACTTGTGGAGCTCATTTTTTTGCTTAGCATATTCTTTAAAGACAGTTAGCAGGACTGAATTACAATAAGTGAAAGAAGGACGAAAGGCTGACATTAAGGGGAGGCGATACAATTATTGGTGCGTGACGTGGAAGGGGATCTAGTAGCCGGGGTTGACACTAAAGCAGATTGAGCCTCCTGTTCCCACATTAAACGAGTATACACTTAAGATTAAAGTAGTTGTAGGTTATTCAAGTTACTGAAGGTAGTGATAGTAGGGTGAGAGAACTAGCAGTGGCATTAATGTTTTTTGCTACCTTTTGAATGTAACATTATGCAAAATTGGCACCCACAATTTGGAGATGCAAGGTCACCAAAAGGAAAATTTTGAGAAACTAGATTGCAAGTTCTTTAACTCCTCTTTACTGTTAACTCTTGGCCTCAAAATTTTCCTTATTTGGCTAAATCTCTCAGGGACGTTGAAACACTTCGCTATTAAGTTTATGTTCCTTCTTTATGTGGGGGACTGGTGGTACAACCAACTGCAGTGGCTTGATAATTCCTGTTAATGTTTTGATTGTGACACCATAAACATGGGTTTGAACTTAGGGGATGCAGGCTTTTTTTTCCTTAAAAGGAGGCGAACTTTGGAAACCAGGAGGAAGGTCCTTGTAACGTCTTTTAGAGTGATTAACTTATCTGAAAAACGTAATTAGAGGACTTTGGTCATCTTTATACTTGATTAGTGGAAAGTCATAGAAGTGAACACTCTTCCTTAACTGGTCAAATTTCTCTGGCATGGCAAGTGAATTTATTGGAGGAACTTTCCTAATCGAGAACACGAAGTGAGACATTCATTCGTGGTGCATTAGAGGAAAACGGGAGGATAGGCTGGGGAAGAGTTATAATTCTGTCAATTCCTATTCTTCCTCTATATTTACTAAATACCATTTTACCAGTTAAAAGCCTATTTGGACAGGCTTACATTGACGATTGTATGAACGGGAAACTACCATTCTTTAATGTGCTCCTTCATTGTTCTTAGCAAAGGAGTTTTGCTGCACTGTTTAGTGTGTGTGGAAGTGCTTGGGGGATATAGGGTTCAGTTCTTGACCTTTTCTGTAGTTGGTCTGTTTACATGAGAAAGAAGAGGAAGCCATGATTTAGATGCAGCTATGTTGTTTGTTGGGAACTTGGTGTGAAACAGATCGGAGAGCCTTTAATGGGATAGTGTTGCCATTAGCCAATATGTTGGCTTCCAGATTTTGTTCCCTTGGACTGGTAACTCGTGTTCCGGCTCAGCAGAATTTTCCTTCATTTTTTTCCTCTTAAATTTTGGATGACATCATGCTCTACATAATTTTTGACTTATAAACTCTTCGTATATATGGGCTCTCATGGAGAAAAGTAGATATATATGCACATTACTAACCTTCAACATGCTTGCCTGAAATCTTGGTGGATGGACTAATATGTGATTATGCAAATCTCTGCTGTATCTTGCATAATTCATTCTTTCTGGTGTAGACAATCATTTAATTTTCTCTCTTTATGTCGTTGACGGGTCAAATTTCTCATCTTTCTTCTAGGAAGAGTGACAGCAGAAAGTGTGATGTATAGCTTTGGCACCCTTTTGCTTGACCTTCTCAGTGGAAAGCATATTCCTCCAAGCCATGTATGTATCTCTCCGCTGATTATATAAAATTTAATGCACCCTTAACCTTGTCTAGTATGCTGTTAGTATTATTAGCATCTCTTTTTCCAGAGCCTCCCTTTAATCGTACTGAGTAGACACTAGCTTGATGATTGATTTCTTTGCTATCTTGACGTATGTGCTTTAAAAGGCGCCAGCTTGCTTTCCGGAACTCCCATGGTAGTTTAACGGCATTCTTGTGATCATACATTTCTCTCCATCGGCTAGAGGTTTTATGGCATTGTAATCTATTTTTGGCCTCTTTGAAAGCCATCACCCATACCAAAAGGGGTGGCCAAATGCAAGAGGCTTCCCCAATTCCATGTTCTGGGACGAATTCATAAGCGCAGCCTTTCCCCACTTCTGTGAAGAGGCTCTTTGCTTGTATTGAACCGGTGGCCTCCAGGTCACATTGGAGCAACCGTACCCCATCACCCATACCAACATCTAAAGCAAAGGAATGAAAGATATATGTCGAGATCTTACATTTCAAACGGGTCACAGCTGCAAAACTAATATGTTAATATATGCAGTTCGAGATTTGGTTTTTTAGATGTAGTACAACTCAAATTTTGGGGGTTGGTGTATATACTGTGTACTTTCCATTGTTTGTTACTCTGCTGCTTCAAAGACTGTTACATTCTTCATTGCTTTTTGGTAGCATTAAGTAGTCATGGCCACTATGAGTAGTTGCAATAGCCTTTCCTTTATTGTCCTCAATCCTCTTTGCAATGTTGGTAAATGTTACCAAATTGAATACCCAGCAGATGCTACAACAACCTCTAAGCCTTGTTATGGTAAAAACCTGTACTTCACTTGAGAAGAACGAATGAAGAGTGTCCTCAATACATATAAGTAGCATGTGTCAGGTAGCAGCAGGCATCTATTTATTCGGAATGAAACCAGGAATCTCTCTCTCTCTCTCTCTCTCATTGCGTTGGTAAAGCACATACCAATAATATTGCTAAAAGATGTGAGATCGACTTGACCAACTCAGATGAAATAATAATGGAAAAACCGTTTGACTATGTGACTTGCCATGGAAATGTGAGTGCTAGATTTGGAAATGTGCAATTATGTGTAGAGAACAAATGCTTAAATGGTATCAGTGTCACAAAATATTGGTAATTAGTAGCTCCTCCCTCCCCACCTTCTTTTGGGGTTGTGGATGGACAGATAAAATGGATTTAGTTATTTTGCTATTAATGCTCGGATCTGTTCAACCATCTTAGTTCAAGTAGTGTATCACAACAAAATTGTGTAGGTAGATACACTGGAACTTTTAATGTTGTTGGACTTGTCGAGTTAGATATGAATTATGAATATATGATTCAGTTGTGTCCCTTTTTCTTTTTCTCCTTTCTTTTGATACTTAACAGTGAATTTGTGCAGAACTGAAAGCTAGTGCTAGGAAATTAAGAATGTTGCAGGTCAGGGTGCTGATATTTTAGGGGTTTTTAATGTTTAAGCAAGTAAAATATTCAGGCATTTTTTGCCCAGTGTACGTGAACAGAGGAAAAAAAGTTTTCACTTGCAAAGTTGCCTTGGTCTGGTTTGCTTATCCTCAATTGCATCTGCTCTTGGTCGTTTTTTGATTTGTTGACATGATTGGAAGTGTCGTTTATAAGGGATTATCTGCTTTATAACAAGGCTTTCAGTATTATTATATGAGCAATTTTATATACTTGATTCATATAACTGGCGACCTAATTAAGAAACTCTGATCAGGCTCTTGACCTAATAAGGGACAGGAATCTTCAGATGCTAACTGATTCTTGCTTGGAAGGCCAATTTTCTAATGATGATGGAACAGAATTGGTTCGTTTAGCTTCACGATGTTTACAATACGTGCCTTGTGAGAGGCCAAACCCAAAGTCCTTAGTTGCTGCTTTACTTCCTCTTCAGAAGGAACTAGAGGTCAGTTGTTTTCTGCAGTTGTGATTTAATTTTTGATTAGTCAATTTGATGCCCATTACTAGTGTTTTGTGGAACCCTGAAGTTGGATTTGATAAAATGCTTGTTAGACATTTTTCCATAAATTAGCGTGATTTCGTTTATGACCGAGAGTATCTAGTTTGAATCTTACCTGCCTCTTGTTTGTATTTGTGTGTAATAAAAAATAATATTGGAGTACGTAGTGTGTGAATTAATTAAGATTCAGGCATGCCATGTACAGGTTATGCCTTTATTTAGAACTTTTTATGCTCTTTTAGTGAAATGAGAGGTGGATGAGCTTAAGTGAGACTATTTCTTGTACCAATAAAATGAGCTCCCCCCCCCCCCCCCACTTCTCTCCCTCCAGCCATTAAGTTTCTGACATGAAAAGTGTTGATCCGTATCTACAAGATTTATGCGCTTTGGGGTATGTGAAATGTGATATGTGCATACTTTTCATATTGAATAGGTTCTGTTAATTTTTCTAGCGCCTTTCGTATTCTCACTGCTCTTTAATTTTCTAATCTTGGTAGTTGCTTTGGTGCATGTTAAACGATGAACGAAGCTATTTGTCAGAATCAACTTTTAAATGTTGTCCTGCAGGTTCCTTCTCATGTATTAATGAGCATACAACATGGTGCTGCTGTTTTGCCTCTAACCCCACTTGGCGAAGCTTGCTTAAGATTGGATTTGACTGCCATACACGAGATCTTAGAGAAGCTGGGCTATAAAGATGATGAGGGAGCAGCAACTGAGGTTTGGTTCTGATTGATCATCAATTTCACACGATGTAGTGATACTTCATCTTTCGCCATAATGATGTTGCAATCACCGAGTATTATTATTCCCTGTGAATATGGTTTTGCCATTTTCTTTTTGACCAGTTATCAGTATTATATGGCTTTGCTCACACTTTGAATCGTGCAGCTGTCATTCCAAATGTGGACGAATCAAGTGCAGGATACATTGAACTCTAAGAAAAAGGGTGACATTGCTTTCAGGCATAAGGATTTTAGAGCTGCAATAGACTGCTACACGCAGGTCATACCTCTCACCATTACTTTCAACTTCTGATTAATATGAATCGCAGAACCAGAACTGCATGTCGTACTGGGATTTGACATGATGAGCGGAACGAAATGCCACATTATGCCCAACTACATTATATCTGTAAATCTCACTTGCGGACAAGGGAGAAAGGGTTGGGGTTTTTTTTTTGGTGTTTCGGGAGGGGGGTGGTGGTGGTTAAAACCAGTTAGTCATTCCCCCTGGACCTATTACAGTAAGGTCAATGCACCAGCCAGCCTGTGTTGTGGTGACCACACTGCTGTTCACCTCATTCACGGTGAGGATGTCGAAATTGTAGGCTGCAAAGATATGTAAGTGTATGATTGCTGCAAAGATATGTAAGTCTATGGTTGCGTCAGTTATAAGATTCTTAGAGGAACCAGTATATCATTTTGTTAGTGGTTCCTTAATCTGATGTCTCTGAATTGTGTGCCATGCATTCTGGAACTGCTGCTACATCATGAGGCTCTGATTAACAGATGCACATCGAGCTGAAAAACCGCTACTTTCTTTTTGGCAGTTCATTGACGTTGGAACCATGATATCCCCAACAGTTTTCGCTCGCCGAAGCCTGTCACATCTCATGAACGACATGCCACAGGAAGCCCTCAATGATGCAGTGCAAGCACAAGTGATATCCCCGATTTGGCACATTGCATCATATTTACAAGCTGCTGCTCTTTTTGGTCTGGGGAGGGAGAACGAGGCACAAATTGCCCTTAAAGAGGGTTCAGTCCTCGAAGAGAAGAAGAACGTGACTTCCTGACAATAAAAGACAGAAGATTCAACACATCCTCTTTCTGCTCGAGTTGCTCCTTTCCCGGCACCAGACATCAACGATTAGCTTCTTGAACTCCTGTCGAAAATACTAAAGGCTCATCGGGTTGAAAAGAGACGGTATTTTAAAGGAAACAGATGGTGTCAGTTCTTTCCATGCATGACTAGTTGGTTTGGTTTTGTTGAAGTATTCTTTTGCAACAATATTGGGTGGGGTTGATTTTGGTCGGGTTTTACTGGGGTAGTTTGAGATGCTTTCCCAGTATTTATGATGTGTTTCCATTTGGACAGACGACTTAGCTTTTCAATATGTCCAATTTTTGGGAAGGGGCTGAATGTTCATACATGCCGCATCTCTCGGTTTACATGCAAATCATTGTAGTAGTGACTGTACATGCTGTAATTTCTGTACAGTATTGCAGTATTACCTTTTCCTTACCTCCCTTTGCGTGTCGATTAAATGTGGAGAACTTCTTAATATGCCTGTTTTTACGTAGTTTCTGTAGGTAATTATGGGTGTAGTTTGGCAAAAGATCTGTTGACGGAGACTGCTTTTCCCTTTGTCATGTTTTTTTTTTTGGAATAGGTAGAACTGTAATTTATATGGCTCGTCTGTATGAAGATTTGAATTTGGGACCTTGGGGATGTTACTTAAGGTCCTTTGCCACTCCGCCACTGTTTGGGGTTGTACCATGTTGATGCAAAGTGAATCGCACTTATGTAATGCCTCATTTTCGTGGTTGAATGTAACATTTTGTCATAAGTATACTTTTCTAGTGACTGAAAAAACAGAACAAATAGTAATGGTAGACCCTTTTCAATTGGAAATACTGTTCTAAGTTGAGAGAATTGATAAGGTGTGTTCTTTCTTCCAAATTAGTTATATACATGCTCTTATAGGTTGACGTCTGCTAGTTGCTATAATTCCTTGAATCTGAGTACCGCAATCTCTGAGCTACGGAATTCCTTCGTCACTTGACTCGCACGTCTTTTTTGAAAATTGTTGCTGATAATCCATTTGAGGTCTCTCATACCGATGTTAAACAAGTCGCAATTGATTATTGGAACGTTTAAGTAGTCGTCAATTCAAGAAGTGTCATAAGAATTAGTGTTCAATCTGTCTATAACTCTGACCTGGTTGAAGAGGTCCATCTCACACTCGAAGCGCTATATGCCATTTAGAGCACCATGGAACGCAGAAATTGGCGGTTTAGCCGCTTTTGAGGCACTTGTGTTTTATCACTCCAAAAAGTTTCCTTATTTGGCAATTTCATTAAATTGAAGGAGCCACATAAATGGATAACGCAGCTAATCCTTGATTACCTTTTCTCTCAGGCTTTCCCTTTAATCTTCCCCTTAATAATAGGCCACATGCATAGGCCACCATGCTGAGTTGATCCCAAGCTCACAGGGCCACCCGACAAACATCCGAGAAGATGACTAGAACTCAGTTCTTATTAAGGTAGTTCACAACTAGTCCCTACGAGCGGATACCTTTTTTTTTTCAGGCTTTCCGTTCAATCTCCCCCTCAATAATAGGCCTCATGCATAGGCCGACCACCCTCATAGCCTATCGGACAAACAGGTCCCATGCTCAAGTACCACTTGATGCATAAAAGCACGAACCAACTTCACCAAAAAGCTCAATTTGAGCACTAGGGCCGCACTTGGATCTTTTTTTGCCATTAGGAGCTTTCACACTCAATTTGAAATGAAACTGAGTGGAAGTCGCAACAGCTCGTGCTAGGGTTGTTGCACTTGGAATATAATTAATACCAAGGGATTTGGATACACGTTAGAGAATTCTCAAGCTTTGGAGGTATTCGCAATTGAGGTGTTTGTAAAAGAAGTGTTGAAGGAAGCGTTATTCATGCCTCCCAGGGGTTTTGCTACGTGAAATATGAAGTTTGCTAGTGTTTTTTTTTTTTTCCTGTTAAATCGTCAAAAGCATTGTATTGGTGATCAAAAAGAGAGAACCAGTTACAGGACTAGAAAAATTTCTTTGAGCAGAGCATATCTTGTACCCAAGAATTTTGACTGATTTCCAGATACCCTTTGAGAACTGCCTAAGGGTTTTGAAGTCATCTCAACTATTTTCATTTTGTCTAGTTCACGTGACAAAAAAGCAATTATAACTCATTCTGACGAATCCAAAGAGTATTAAGTTTGACAATAACACCATGGACATAGCGGATGGATCTATAGAAAGTTATTTTAGAGAAGCATACTAACTAACACTTTCAGTGTGGCCCCTCAAGAGCTGGAAGATTGAACATGAAGAAGACAAAGAAGCGAAGATCAAGATTGGAAAATAGGCAAACTGCTTGCGCTTGCTTTCAAGACGGCTCTGATCTCAAACTCTAACTTCTCTCCAAGTATTTACCATCAAATAAGGTATGCCACAAAGATGCCTTCAAAAGTGACCATTTCTGGGAGTCCAAGATTAAGTCATGTCCATATATTACTCATAATGCCCTCTTTGTTCTGACAAATGATGCGATTCTTGTTCTCCATCTACCTTTAAATTATAGTGTGAAACAGGCCCTTCTCTACCTTTTTGAGCTTATGTTTGAGTTTGGCAGCAAGGGATGTCTACAATAATTCATTTTAATCATGTTAGGTGTCTTGATAAGAAGTGTATCACTGACGTTCCATTCCCAAAGTACCGACAAATATAGTGTAAAATATCAACTTTTGGCCACAAGATTACGTTGCTCACCTTGACCCGCGCAGTGCCGAAACATTACAAATACACAGATCTTATAGCACAGAGCTTAACAATTACACAAAGAATGCCAATAATAAATACAGTAAACAGCACCATTCACAACACTTAATAGCTTAGGGACACCAAAGAAAGCATGACCTCCTTATTTCCCAACAAATTTAACCACAAAACACCAACAATGTAAAGTTTTTTTTTTCTCAAAGCAATAACCACTTAATTCTCCACCACCTCCTCATCATACTCCTCTTCATCATCAGCCACTGCATCTTGATATTGCTGGTACTCCGAGACCAAGTCATTCATGTTACTTTCGGCCTCGGTGAACTCCATCTCATCCATGCCCTCTCCAGTGTACCAATGCAGAAACGCCTTCCGCCTGAACATGACCGTGAACTGCTCCGAAACGCGCCTGAACATCTCTTGGATCGACGTCGAGTTTCCCATGAACGTCGAGGACATGGACAGGCCCGTGGGTGGGATGTCACAAACGCTCGATTTCACATTGTTCGGGATCCATTCCACAAAGTAGGACGAGTTCTTGTTCTGTACATTTATCATCTGCTCATCCACCTCCTTGGTGCTCATTTTGCCGCGGAACATGGCCGAGGCGGTGAGGTACCTCCCGTGGCGCGGGTCCGCGGCACACATCATGTTCTTGGAGTCCCACATTTGTTGGGTGAGCTCCGGGATTGTTAGAGCTCGGTATTGCTGTGAACCACGTGAAGTCAAGGGCGCAAAGCCTACCATGAAGAAGTGTAGACGTGGGAATGGGATGAGATTCACGGCGAGTTTCCTGAGATCGGAGTTGAGTTGGCCCGGGAACCGGAGGCAGCATGTTACTCCACTCATGGTGGTTGAGATCAAATGGTTCAGATCACCAACTGCAACACATTGAACAATGCAATCATATAAGACTTCATCAAATTTTGTTAACAGGACTTGGTTTTTTTAAGTTAGCCTATTCATACTCCATTACTAGAATTTGGCAGTCCGTCCTTAGTTTATTGTTGCAATCATTGACATGAGTTACAACTTTACATAGTTGGGCCTCGTAGGAGTGCCATTATCACATAAGGAGTGTCAGTAGGAGACACTCTTTACCGTGCTAATTTTCCTTTGGACCCCAAAAGTGACTTGAAAGCGAAGCATATATAGCTTGACAAGTTAAATTATGATAACAAGGGATTTTTTTTTTTGGCCGTAGATTTTCGTGAGGCATTAGTCGGTTGTGTGCTTGAAAATCTAGAAACTTACAGCTCGGATTTGTGAGCTTGAGAGTGCGGAAGCAAATATCATAGAGCGCCTCGTTGTCAAGGACCATGCACTCGTCGGCATTTTCGACTAGTTGGTGCACGGAGAGGGTGGCATTGTATGGCTCGACCACGGTATCGGAGACCTTGGGAGACGGGAAGACCGAGAAAGTCAACATCATCCGATCAGGGTACTCTTCCCTGATCTTTGATATCAGCAGGGTCCCCATTCCTGATCCGGTGCCGCCTCCGAGGGAATGGCATATCTGAAAACCTGCATCATACGTTACAGGGAATCACATCACTATAGTTAACAAAAATAAATTGGCTTTGATTGTAGGGTTGAATTTTGAGTTGTCAGCTTAGCCCGAGATAATATTTACATTTACTTGGTCATAAGTCGAGCGAGAATGACTTGCTTCTTTTATAAAATTAGACTATTTTAAGATACGAGAGGCTATTCCACCCTATGCTATTTAATTCCCTTGTATGTCACAGCTAGCTAGCATCACTTATGAACTAAAGGCTACTAGCCGACTAGATCATGAATTCTACACTATCAAATGCTTATCCACACATTATTTTGACACTAAAAGATATATTAGTTATGAAATGTAAATCTTTTTAGCGACAATTTTATCGTTCTATGCGTGAAATTAGGCCTTTCCCCTTTTCTACCTAGTGAGTTCTAACCCGTTATTCAGTCATCCAGGTCAACCCATTGACTTCCCTGTAAAGTGGTATAAATTTACAGCCCAGATTGCAATCAGTGACAATATAATATTTTCCTAAGAAATAGTAGTAACACATTAGAAAAATTTGTGCATAAAAAAAAATGCAAGTTGTAAACTTCTTGCCCATACTGCACTCAATGACGATACTTTGTCCTGTTGTTCAACAGTTCATAACGATCTATTCCTTATCTTTTTATCAATTTGACCTTTGCGGTCGGTCATATTCAATTGTTGTAACTTCATTACATAGAGTCACAGGTAGGTGGTGATAGGTTATCTTTTTGTATTGCCTTAAAGCAACTGGAAAAACTCCGTAAGAACTAATACAAGTACAGCATAATGCATAAAATGTTGTACCTTGTAAGCAATCACAGTTCTCAGCTTCTTTCCGGACAACATCAAGAACCGAATCAATCAGCTCAGCCCCTTCAGTATAATGCCCCTTGGCCCAGTTGTTTCCGGCCCCATTCTGCCCGAAAACGAAGTTATCGGGCCTGAAAATCTTCCCATAAGGCCCAGTCCTCAAGCTGTCCATGGTCCCGGGTTCAAGGTCCATCAGCACGGCTCTAGGCACATACCTGCCACCACTAGCCTCATTGTAGTAGACATTGACCCTCTCGAGCTGGACATGGGCATTCCCGACGTAGTTTCCGGCCGCGTCGATCCCGTGCTCGTCACAAACCACCTCCCAGAACTTGCCGCCGATCTGGTTACCGCACTGGCCGGCCTGGATATGAAGAATTTCCCTCATCTTTCTTTAAAAATATATATATATTAAAGAAGTTATAATGAGAATTGGCTAGTGGGTATCACAAAAGCTTGGAGGAACGAGAGAAAAATGGAGAGAGCATATAGATGGAGGAATGGAGATGGGGTTTTTGTAGTATAGGGTGGGATTGGATTTGATTGGGACATTGATATTTTTTCTCTCACTAGAAAAATGAGAATTATGAGAGAGAGAGAGAGAGAGAGAGAGTGAGTGAGTGAAAATTAATAATTCCATGTGGGAGGCCATGTCAAAGGCCAACAAGATTCATGAGCTGGATGTGGAAGGAGACAACTAGGTACATGCTAACTCATCTGGCCTCACTCTCTCCAAGTTACCAACTTACCCTTGAAACATCTCATCTTCCTCTTGGTTTCCAAGAATGCCCTCTTTATTTTATTTGGGCAATGATTTATGTGACGAGAAAACTTACTCTCTTGAGTCTTGATTGAATTTAGTGTTTCTAAAAACAATATTTGAAAATGATGGATACGAAAAACTTAGAAACATGACAAAGAACACAGAGGAAATGATAATCAAACGCGACGTTTACTTGCCGACACGATCTTGAAGCTTAAGAACACTTGCCACGCCTTTATGGGGAGGCATTAGTAAGAAAAAGTATAGTTTTGGGTCGTTACCAATTCTAGAACAGAAATTTTTGGACTATGTATGAAATAATCAAGCGTAGACCTTCAACGGAACTCTTAACCAAAACTTTCGCCAACTTTCGTTGTCCTTTGGTAGGAGTCGATTATGGTCTCTACGACCATCTAGTTTTGCATGTCTAACCAATTCATTAAAACAAAATTGTATGTCCACCACTTTTGTTATAAATTGTAGAAATCAAAATTTGAAGTGTAAGGCACAACGAGACCCGAGTGTTCACCGACTTTCGCACTTTATTTGGGGCTATGGGATTGGCCCTCCTTCAACCTCCCAATCCACGATGTTAAAAGAGGCTTTACCATACGAGTTGATTCATGTTATTATTTTGAGGCAAATCAGTGTAACGATGAACCCAAAATGGTGCCAGGTCGCTGTTTTTTTTTTGTTTCAGCCTTCGTTGCGACTCATATTTGCTGTCCGTCTTGCATTTTCAGCGATCGGTGAAACTCGATTTTCTTTCCCATTTTGAATTTTGCTTGTACACACCAATCACCAAGTTCCGAAACTAAATAGAGTAGATATTCTGCTTAGAGGCAGAGATCGTTCCTAACAAATGTAGGCTTTTTCGGTCATTTGATTAGGATGAGTTAATAAGCAACACAAGGATTAGACATGTGATTAAGAGGTGAGTTAGGTGCGATTTGAGTAAAATATGAACAATGAAACAGATTAAGGCGAAGAAGGTTGGGAGCTCTAATTAGAGTAGGCTTCACTGTCCTTGTCGATCTTGTCTCTCACGCCAGTATTCTGTCCACCCTCTTCCTCCAGCTCCCCTACAGGAATTGTTTGCTGTACACTGTTGGGATCCTATGTTTTCATGATAATATTAAGATTGAAATGTACCAACGTAATCTATTTTGGGGAGCAAAACAAGTAAAAAGGGGGAAAGCACACTCCCATACATGTCAACATTAACTTTTAACTTCCCAGCATAATTCGCAAGTTTCATTATCTTAAAAAAGCCTGCATAATAAGTATCTTTCGACCTTACTTGCCGTAGAGCGGTAAGCTTTCCACAGATTCACAGACCTGGATCTGCAACTTGTTCTGTTAGATAGAACAGTATTATCAATAATGATGGTTGTCAACTTCCCCATTGATGACAAAAGCGAGGTAAGCTGTCCTTGTCTAGATTACAAATCTGGATACACACTGACGTTCCCCCCACAGCAACCACCCCACAGATCGCTTCTGATTTACATAAAAAAAGCTACGGGCCATCGGTCTTCCATAAGTTAATTAACAAGAGTGGTTCGTATACAATTGATTTTCCTCCGTTAATCTCGTCAAATTATAAGTTCTAGATCAAAAGGGGAAAAGGAGCCTGTTAGAAAGGAGCCAAAACATCTCATCCAAGCATTTGCTACATATCTTGAAGTCGTAGAGGACATCACCAACTGATTTTGATTGACATGTATATGTAAGCGTGCGTATCCATGTGTGTGTGGGTAGAATGGACAGAGAATTCCACGAAGGTAGTTGCATCGATACATAAAATATATATGTCGGTAAATACGTGAGGGGGAAGCACATGGGAGATGTTAGCTCCACGCCTCCACATGGCCATAACATGAATTGCCAGTAGTGAGGAACACAACTGAACACACCCTGCCATATATATGATATCCTAAAGTCTCTAATAGCAGGCAATCAGTTTGGCAAATGCTAAGAACGCTATCATTGAATTCACTCGAGAGACACCCCCCTCCCTCTTCCAAATCCCAACACCCTCTAGTGGGAAGTGACATTATGGTGATCCATTTTGATCACTCTAGAAGGCAAATGTGACTTCCCACTAAGTCTTCCAAATGAGAATCATGCCATAAGAGATTTCAACCAAAACAACAATTTACGATTTCCCACAAAGTCTTCTAAATGAGAATCATGTCATAAGAGATTTCAAGCAAAACAACAAACGTGAGCAACCTCGAGTATAATCAGGCAATGAAACTTGATTATTATACAGCTGATTGATCTCGAAGGGTACAGTCTACTTCTAGGATATCATGTAGAACGTGCAATTCCTAATATCAAAAGCTTGCAAGATTCTCTGGTGCTAAAGTGCACTAATATTGTCAAAAACCTTTGACCTGATTACATTATTGTGTTAAGAGTTGCATCAAGCTTCATACGAAGGATACATATCACCACTTATTTGGCAAATCAATGGGAGTCCTAACTGCTATATGATAACTTCATGAATGACACATCTGATATTACATCCAAAAATTGTCGGCGGAGTTAAACGCAAGAGGACACTGCAAACTGCAATATTCATATGCAAGAGATAACCGGGGAACCAGGGCACCTTAATAGAGCAGCTCCTCAAAAACGGGATCCACAGACTGTCCCCACTTCCCATTGTACAACTCCAGAAGCTTCTCAGCTGGTGTTACACCTGTAATGAGAAAATTTTCCATGATGAAACCCGGCAAAATAAGGGGATCTTCTATAAGAATCAGAAACTGAGCAACTATGTGTTCATCTATGAACATCCACATCACATCCTCCCATAGGACCAGAGTAAATGGATTGTTAGACTGCAATCTAGGGGCCTCTTTAGGTTCCGCCAAGGTCCAAGAATAATGCTCGATTATTGTGGAAAATCCAAGAGAACAAAACATAGCAGAGGTCGACGTGGCATATCTTGCCTCGAAAGGCTTCCCATGGTTAATAGGGCACCACATGACGGACCATCCTTCTGCCACATTGGCATCCAATATGCCACATCTACAAGTTGTAAGACCATTCTAGATGAAATAGACACCAAGGTAATTATCCAAGAAGCTGACTCGACCAACAATCAATGGCATTTTCTCTGCTTTTTCTCTTTAAGTAAATGCACTACCATAGAAGAGGGAATTCAAATACGCACATTAAAAAAGGAACCAACACCCAAAGAGCCATCTGGAAATAAACTACATAGCTGCTAAACAAAATTCATCTGAAAATTAAAAGCCCCAGTCTAACTTGATATCCCCTCCTCACTCCAGAAAGTAGGTAAAGAGACATCTACAACTGACTAGAGCTGATCAGCCACTCACCAACTCAAAACAAACAGATCAAGACTTCGAAGACACTAAAATCTGAATATAGAAAGAGCCAAAGTGCATAAAATCCTCAATAATTTTCCTTTTATTTGCCACACTCTGCTTCATAAAGCCTTCTCTAGTTATGTCAACAAATTCCTTATTAGCATTTCTAAACTTCAAAACTCGTACTTAAGGATTTAGACTTTCCCAGAACTACAAGTTTTTGTTTCATTCCAAGTACTAGTATCACCTTCATACTCGAATGAGTTCACCATGAGCACAGAGTTTTCTGATTGGCCATAATGTGTTCCCCATTAAAAACTTGTGTAGTATGACCAAATGTTTTTCCCATGGAAACAATTTGACATAACTACTGAAGGGCGTAGGAACCAGATATGAGCAAGAGAAGGATAAAACATGGAGGGAGAGGTGGGAAGGGGGGGGTTAGGGGAAGGTACCAAATAGATTGGTAATATAAGGAATGGAAGAAGAAGAAAGAAATGCCAAATAGACCTGAAGGGTTTACCTGTTCTAACAACCTCGGCAACTTCATTTAAGAACCCTGTTTCCTTAAAGCCTCTCCTTTCCAGGCCATCCTGCAAAAAGAACAGAGGAGCTGTTATAGTCATTGCCATAGCTACGTTGAGTAAAAATGATAATTTCCAAGTCACCTTTGCTAACTTCACGACATCTTCGGCAATATGCCTCAGCAATCCATCCCGGAACGGTGTCTTCAACCCACTTTCTGGTACCTACTACACGATATTTGGAATTAGTTGTCATATTTCATGAAAATATATGCTGTGTAACTCAGTATACAGCTTAAATTAGTTAAACTTAAATTTGGGCATAAAAGGGACAAGTATTTTTTCAAACTCCATACACTGTTCCTTCGTGAGTTTTTGGTGCTTATGGAGGGCAAGGAACAGTACTTACTGCCTCCGAGGTGAGGAGTCATCCATTGAACATATCAAGGTCATTTTTCCCTCTACTTATCCTTTAGAGCTGAGGAGCTATTCTGGACTTCTTGAATCGGTTTTTGGGGTGTTAGCTGGTTGATTTTCGTATCGTTGTGTACTTGAGTCTGCTCCTTCTGGCGTTTCTTTTTTTCAACATAATCGTACTTGTCAAAATAAGCACATGACATTTCTGAATTTCTGAAAGCTGATGCTGAAGGCACATCAAGTCATCAACTACCATGTTCAATAGAAAAGAAGATAAATTTCTGAAGCACACACTAAAGTGATTAGATCATCATCATCATCTAAGCTTTTGTCCCAAACTTGTTGGGCTGGCTACACGAATCCTTTCCTTCCATCCTCCCCCATCGAAGCACATGTTCTCTGATGAATTCATAGCAATCACGTCTTTACTCACTACTTCTTCCCTTGTTATCCTCGTTCTACCCCTACCTCTACCGCCTCAACTTGACACAAATCACTTCTTTTTACGGGGGCATCTAAAGGCGAATGATGGATATGACCAAACCATCTCAAACGACGTTCCCTCATCTTTTCCTCAGCTTGGTGCCACCCCCACTTTGTTGCGGATATCCTCGTTTTTGTGTGACCGCAAATCCACCTAAGCATTGGCATTTCAGCTACAATACTACCATCCAGTAAAAATATCTCTTTATTGGGAAAATAAAAATCACATAACACTATAGAATGAACTACACTTAAGCCAACCTGCTCTAATCCTATGGGCAACATTCTTGTCATTCTCTCTCTCCTCGTGAATTTTCCAACAAAAACAATTTTTTTTTCCAATGCCCAACACTTGTGGTGGTGATTCTAATGTACTGCCATAATGTGTTACAGACTTACAGGCATCGCTATAAGCAAAATGTCAATGCATGAACCAGTGCTTGTGTATGTTTCCCAAACATTTCAACCAAACACAGTATTTAAAATAGTGTAGCAATAGCATATGAGTTCATCAAGAGGCAAACGGTGCAAATTTATTTCTATTAGAAATGCTATATCACCTTATTCCTCAACATCTGTCGCTCTTCCAAGGTCCAATCAGCTGTCATGTCCAAGACACTTTGTAGAGAAACCTCATCGTATAGAATACCAACCTAAAAATTAGCAATATCAGAAATAACCAACATTGCTGGAACTACGTAATTAGCAATATAATCCTTAAATAGAAAGCTTCGGCTGCGGCAAGCCTATAGATTGAGAGTGCAAGAAGTAAATTGCATAGACCTTCCTTTCTATGCAGCATGGCTCTTCCCCAGAATAAACATTTTACCGTAACAAAATCTGATAGATGTCTGATAATGCTTTGAATGTTTGGTCACCAAAAATCAGGCCTTTTCAGAAATATCAAGACAATGATGCTTGATGTTTCCAGATAAGGCAACGTAGCAGTTGAAATTATATCAGACAAACAGATCAAAGAGGACATATACCCAAAATGCAGGTAAGGCACATAACCTCCTCCAAGGCCCTCCATCTGCGCCTCTCATCTCCAGATATCTTTTAAGCCTGACCTGAATACAAAGAATGAAGTGATCTTTAACTTCAGAAAACATCACTAATACATTAAGAATGTAAACATATATCAGTGTGATCGTGTGTGTGCATGCAAATTACGTGTATTGAGTATACATATGTAGATATGTGTGTCTGTACCAGCACATACGTGACTGCGGGCATGTGTGCGCGCGAGTGTGCATTCATGATTGTTCACAGTGTATCAATGCAAATATGAAAATTTTCAGCCAATTATTTCAACAAACATGTGATGAACCTCGGGAAATATTGTTGTTAGATGATTCTCCCAATCATTGAACGTTGGATAATCACCCGGAATAGGAGGAAGTTTTCCGGCCATAAAGTCCTGCAATCATACAGGAAGCATTATACTCTAGCAACAATTAAAGGAGTAGGCGGAAAACGACTAAATCAGTTGGAAGATTGTTAGGGTTAGGTGAAAACCCGGAATGACATTCCGGAGCAGTCAATATACTTCTTATTCCGATAGACGAAATACATAGGGACATCAAGAGCATAATCTACGTACTGCTCAAACCTGAACGCAGAAAAGAGAGAGGATGTTATTGAAGTCTCAGATAATTATGCCAAATAGATCAAAGCTTCATTCATTAACACAAATTGGAATGCAAGTGGTATCAATGCGGCAAAGTAAACTTACCCAAACGAATCGTCGAAAACAAATGGAAGCATGCCAGTTCTGTTATTATCTGTATCAGTCCAAATTTGGCTGGAAAAACAAAGAAGCAAAACTCCCATAAAAATCCAGATGAGATAAATTCGAACATGAAATTATGAATGGAAAAAACTTTAGGGTCGGACATTTGAACCTTCTCATGCTGAGATAACCATTTGGCTTTCCTTCAGTGAAAGGTGAATTGGCAAACAGTGCTGTTGCAATCTGTTATATATATACACAAGTTAAATTCTAAAAAACCAAATACATCTCAGTCAAGAACAAACTAGCCAAGGTCTCTCACAGGCTGTAGAGCAAGACCAGCTCGAAATTTCCGTATCATGTCAGCTTCAGAACTGAAGTCCAGATTAACCTGTTCATAGAAGAAATTGATCCATCACTTTGCATTTGTAGTCTTTCAAGAGTGGATAGAATGGAGAGATCATTGAAAGCATCACATCTCTCTCACCTGGACAGTACATGTACGAAACATCATATCAAGTCCAAGAGAGCCAACTTTTGGCATGTAATTCCTCATAATCTCGTACCTTCCCTGAGTGGAAATAGTATTATGCTATTATGTGAGAAGTTTCCAAAGGCAAACATACCATTACACTGCAACATACACTTCTTAAAAGCAAGTACAGGAATTTGCATACAAGCTAATTAATCGGAATCAATCTGGAACTTAGATCAAATTGATGTAGCTTTAGTAAATAAAAATCCCATTTGTATTTTCCTCTAGTAATTTGATGTCCCTACCCAAAGTTCTAAAATAACAACCATTGACCATGTCACATGCTTCACTTGCATTACTTTCGTCGCACCCCAAACCACAAAAATCCCTTATTTTTGGTACATAAGAAAGTTCCCTGAAAACAATCTATATTTCTTTTTTATCTTGTCGTAGCATACTATGTTTTTCCCACAATGATCTCTAAGGTCAGAAAGATCCATCAAAGAAGATGAATGAGTCTGTTACTGACACAATTACAGTCGCAAGGCAATGAGAACTCCAGTCCTCTGGGCACCATAATACAAATGATCCCACAATATCAATGTAACCAATCTCCGTCAAATCTCGACCTCCTGACTCTACAGAACATATAATATTTAGGTCCTTCATCAGCAGACAATTGAGATGCAGTGATTTTAAGCGTGCTCGAATCCAAGGGCAGCTGTCGGAGACGCACACGGAAGATCCCACAATGGCGGGATCTCATGCACTAAAACACCGTATATAATCCTTTACACATATACTTCCTTCGTCCGCAAAAAGCTGTTGTCCTTTTTAGTTTGGGATGTCCACACTTATTTTCACTTTGAGAACTCAAACAAGTGTGATCATTTTTCAGGTCCACGCCCCTCAGTAATATGCAGTAAATATATGTGGCAATGAACACAGTTAAAAGTGGTATTGATTACAGTCTCGTCACTCAAAACTATGTGCTAACTCAAAGAGGTCAATCACTTGTCAACGGAGGTTGTATTTTAAGTACACCTACAGTCAAAAATTAAGTTCAAAGATACAGTATAGTTTCCTCAACCTGTGACTAATAAGGTCATGTAGGAAAATCTGCAGACTTAATGGAAGGCGTCGGACGGATTTTCAAACACTTATTACAAGACATGGATCAGTTGGAGAGCTTCAAAGCTCAATGAAGATGTCTAGTATTACAAATTGGGATGACGCACTAACAGTGATCTAAAAGATAGGAGTATTACTTATCACTTTCAGCTACTCTAATCTCCAAACCTAAATTGAAAACATAATGGAAGCCAAATTTGTTAAAGTTGAAAATAATCAAATAATCCAGGGTCATGTGATTTTGCATATTAAAAGAATTCTCACCTCCTGATCACTAGTAAAAGTGCAGCGGCTTAAAATAACATGCATATGCCGTTGCTTTCATTTTAATTTAATACTCTGTAACATGCATACACAATTGCTTTCATCTTAATTTAATACTCTATAGCCATTTGTTATTGATTAGCCAAACATGTCATTTGCATACCTTTGGCATTATAGGTATATCTTTCAGTCCCCACTTAGGCTGGAAACCAATGCCCAAGAATCCGATTCCCATTTCCTCTGCAACTGCTTTGACCTGTTCAACAAAATTGAAGATGACTGTCAAGCTCGAAGGAATATTGCATGTATTCCTGTGCACTGCGCACGTTGTCACTTATCAAAATAACTTAGCTAAAAATGGTAAGGACTTTTGCAAGGGAATCAGAAACGTTCAATCAGATGCAGGTTTTCAAATGATAGTTAACAAACTCCAAAATCAAAAATGAAGAGAATAAGGACAAGATTTGGAGTTGAAATCGTTGAAAGTCGCATATCTACCAAAACAAATGGTCGAAATCTTGCAGAAACTTTCATGAGTGTGGCAAATCACTAGCTGTGCATGCTGACAGAGTACTTGTCAACTTATTTGTCCAATCCTACCTAGAAGTTACCACTAGTCATATGGACCAGCTAAAAGTCAAATCAAGCAGCCAAAATTATTTTCAACTTAAATTCTGCATCCAAAAGCCTCTTGCATGCACATAGAATTAGAAAGTTCAGCACTGTTGGCAACTTCCTCTTCAGAACAATCTTCACCTTGGGCGGATACATAATCAAATCTCACAAGAATCTCCCACAAAGTCATTTACGGTCTCATAATTTATGCCAACCTCCACAAGCACGAGTTCACATAATATCTATTATATGTCAACTTATACACAAATGTAATATATATACTAGGTTCCGTGTAAAAGACAAACCTGATAAAGGTGTGAATTAACCTCAGCACAAGTTTGGTGCAGAGTTTCAAGAGGTGCACCACTAAGCTCAAATTGACCACCAGGTTCCAGTGATATGCTTTGCTTCCCCTGCCAAACAGGGATATTCAATTCTTTAGAAGCAAACCACAAGCAGAAAGTAGAGTATCTCAAGCTTAGGTGGTCTTTTATTGGGTCTAGTAGACTGTTCAAGTATGCAAAAGATTAGGGATTACTATATAAACAAGCAAACAGCATCTTCTGAGAAGCAGAAAGCCCTTCAAGAAAAGAACAATTGATGAAGCAGTTACCTGTTTGAGTCCAATAATGTAGTCGCCTTCCATTATTTTCTCCCAATCAAATCTCTCAGATATACTATAGAGCAACTCAGCTATTTGTTCATACTTCATAGGACGTAAAGTACCGGACTCAAAACCAAACTTTTCATGTTCCGTACCTATCCTGCAGAACCATGAGTCACAAGGATGAACAAAAGAAAAGCCCACTGCTGAAAATGACAATTCATTTCAAAGATCTAAATTCTAAAATGTATCCGAAGGACTAAAAGCCAGAGCTGATTCTTAACAAAAAACTTCGCCAAAGAGGAGGACTTCAAGTCTATGCAACAAAATAATCTGTATAGAGGTTAGCATAGAAATCAAAATTCTTCGATTTTCAAAACTTGAGAAAAATATATATTGAAGCAATTCCAGCAGAGAAACAATAATTAAGTGGGAAAATCAAGAATTTGATAAAAACGTGAACTTGATGGTCAAATAAAAGTGACAAAAGGTGGAAACACAGGCCAGACCAATATAGGTACCGAGCAAGAACATAATAGGAACTTCTAATCCTTATTCAGATCGAATAACTAAAAAAATTGGGGAGACAATGCAACACAAATTTGAGAGTACCAAAAAGAGCTAGAAGTTGAACCTCCATTTTTCTTTCGGCTTGCACCCAGAAGCAAGATATCCTACAAGATCCTCTTTCGTCAAAGGCTCTGTAGCAATCACAGCATCTTCTGTAGGAGGACTTGCAGCAACAATTACTTGATCTCCTCGTTTGCGTCCTACTCCAGCACCCTCCAAATGCAAACTTTGGGTTGCCTTTGGGGAAATCCATGGTACAGAAGGCAAAGCAATGCCGGTTCCTTTTGTCTTAGACACCTCCATATTGTATACCACACTAAAAGACCCGTTGTATCCAGCTTTACATTGTACGGATTCGGACCGGATGCAGTACGATGCACCCGCCTGAGATATTAGTGCCATGCTCTATACCCCCGAGAAACTGCACATATGAACTCTTACTAACAGCATATGAAAGCTAATAATAGTGCCATCATCATCATCATCATCATCACCACAAGACCATCAAGTTAATAAAAAGAAGCAACCCAAATCACTTACTACGTACAGATTTTCCACAAAAGGAGAACAAAAGCACATCAGCGCATCAGAAATGATCCGCTTATCTAACTAGACCAACACACCGCAACAAAATTTCCCTACCGCAATCATTTTAACATATTCTTTTACAGCCCTACCGCAACGAAAGTTATCCTGTTGTCACCAATCATCACAATCCAATGGCATCAAATACGTAAAAGTACCGGCCACTGAACTTACTGACTACACGAATTCACCACGCCCGACTAGAATTGACCAAAGGTACAAACAAAGCACAATCCGAACGAAGTAAAAACAGCCAATTCAATCAAAAGCCAAACAATAAGATGACAGTACAGAGTGAGCTACTGTGCGCTACAAAAAGAGATTCACCTGGTTCGGTACGAACGAAACTCTAGGGTTCCAATCGGAGTCCACCGAGCTTTGCTCTCCACTTTTTTTAAGAACGGAAACTTCACGGCGGGAGCTGGAGAGAACTTTAGCAGGCTGCTTGATTTATCCGGTGGAATAAAAAGAGACTGTACGAAGGCACAGGGGAGCGTGGGGGAATGAAACAGCGGCACTGTCCAAAGCTTTTTCCGGTGGTCCCCTACATCAATGTTGTGACACGTCATTTTTAAGATTCGCACGAATAAATCATATTTATTTTTCTTTCCGAAATCGAGGTTAGAGGTTAGGGATGACAATTTGATCCGTACTGCCGGATATCCGCCCCGCTCCGATCTTATAGGAGTGGGTTTTCTTGACTCTGACGGGTCATGGATCGGGTACGGTAAAAATATTTTAAACCCATTGCGGGTGCGGGGTCGGATCTGATACCTCGTCTAATTCGCCCCGGTATCCTCCCTGCATGTTATATGACAGCTTTTTTCATCCTAACCCTACATGTAGTTCTATATAATCTCAGCCGTTGATCTCTAGTTATATATAATAAAACCCTAGACTTTATTCTCCTCTCTTCTCAGGCTTTCCTCCGCTGCCCAACCACACTCTTCTTCACCCTAGAATTGGTGACGTGAATAAAGCCAGCAATTGTCTGCCCCATTACCGAAGGTCATACCATGAGTAAGGTTAGTCCCTGCCGTCTTGATTCGGGAGAACAAGTCTGCTTTCGAAGCCAGTCACACCTTCTTCTGATGACAGTACTAGTAATTTCAATTAATCAACTTGTGAGCACAACTGCAAGCATCAAAGAGAGCAGCAAATTACTGTTGCCCCCATTCCCGAGCTGCAACTGGGCGGTGGGTGTTGTGTTGGTGATTGGTGGTTGCGATGGTTGGTGGATCGTGCGACGGTGGTGCTTGGTTATGCGCCGGTGATTCACCGGTGGTTGGTTTGTGCGCCGATGTTGGTTTCTGTGTTTGTGGATCTATGCAGATGTGTCTATGATGAAGGGGATGAAGGGTGTGGGTGCCGTTTCTGGGTACAGAACCTGCATATGTTCAATTTGCGTTGCTTCGGTGCGGATCGGGGCGGGGGTGGATTTTCTTGTAGTCCATCGGATCGAGGATGGTATTCTCATCCGTCGACTCGATGCGCGGGGTGGGGCGGGGCGGAGTGGCAGATTTGTACTGCCAGGGGCGGGTTCGGATATTGTAAAATCCGCATCCGACCCGCCTCTTTGCCATCCTTAATCGAGGTTGACACAAAACTCTCTTGGAGAAATCTTCTTGTCTCGAGCAAACATCTTGCGATTCGGAAGAATTCAATGGGGCCAGCTTTCGAGTTGAACGCAAATAACTGTTTTTGAAGCGTTCAAGCTCGTCAAGCAGTTGCTTTTATGTTTAGAAAATATTTTTTGAAAATTTTTAAAAGCATGACTAACTCGCTCGTAAAATTTTGTAAGTGTGAGGAAGTATTTATGTGGATCGAGTGACAGTAGCTTGGATGCAATGAATACTAGTTTTGCACTTCTTTGCCTTCAATACACGTGAGACTAATTAATACTTCCTCCAAATTCTGTGGGTGGTTCCACAAAAATTATAACTCAAGAGACAAAGAAGGACAGACTTGACAACTGCAAAACACATGAGGACGCTTTTATAACTCAAGAGCAGAGTATTGTCTTTTTTTTTTGTAATAAGAGAATTGCATTGATAGAGATAAAAGTACAAGAGACAAAGTTTTCAGCCTTATGGCTTTACAGAACCAGTCCGACCATAAGAAATCGTCAGAATAAAACAGTTAACATTAGAAAGGAATAAAACCCACTAGGGACACTACAAAAGACTCCATCATATCTGAAGGACCTCAGCTGCGCAGGATGTCACTTACCCAATCTTGGTAGACGAGTATGCGAGCCTGACAGGCAAAACGAGCTAAGGATCGTGCTTCCGTCAGGGCGCGTGGTCTGTCCCTTTGGATACTATACTGATGGAATTGAGTCAAAACATGACAAAAGTTATAGAAAATAGGTGCCACCGTATCCAGTACATCGTCAGATCCCGACATCTGATGTAAGAGGAAATGAGATGCAGTTAGTACATGAATATGTAAGAATTTCTGTTTCAACGCCCATTATGATGTAAGAAGCAGGCAATGTGACAAAGCAGTATAGTGATCAGACGAACTAAAAGAGAAAGCTGCCGTTCAACAATGCTTATTATTTGTGTAGCAAACTAAACCAAAGCCGGCCCGAAGTTTTCGTTGGTCAAAACAGGCATGGATGATCATGGTAATTGGTGCAGATTCTAAGCAAAGGCATGGTATCTGACTAGAATGCAAAGATATTGGCCCAGAGGGCGTATGGGAACGACTAATCGTAGTCTCTAGAGAGCAGTTCGGTTGCGGCAATTGTCTAGGTGAGGAGAGTAATTTGTGAGAGTATTGTGAAATGTTATATGTTAGCTGACAAATTTGGCGGAACACAACAATGGGTTGGAATGGAATTTGCCGAAACACAAAATTATTACGATGATTCCAGATTGTCCAGATAGTGGTAAAAATATATATAATAGTGCACCAAGTACAGGGGGATGAAGCGGGTGGGTTGAGCCAAGCAATGAGCCATTCTTTAAATGATCCATCCACATCAGTGGCCTTGATACCAAGAGGTAGACCAAACCAAATAGGTCGAACCACGGGGCATTTAAGGAAGGCATGATTTGAATCCTCGGGAAAAGTGTGACAAATGGGGCAAAGGTTGGAAGGAATGATTTGGCATTGAAAGAGATTGGTGTTTAGGGGTAAACGGTCCCATAGAATTTGCCAGATCAAGTAAATAAACTTCTGCTGTAGGTTGAGGCGCCAAATATTCCGCCACACATGGTTAGGATAAAGTCGGAGATTTGGAGGGTGGTTTGGGTTGTTGCAAGAGGGTGTAATCCATATGGTGATACAGCATACGGTAGGCCGAAGCGACAGTAAAGTTCTCATCCCTGGTGAGCCCCCAAACTTGTTGGTCTTCAAAGTCGTTGTTTGCCACATGAATAGTCATGATTTTGTGTCCATCGGTCTCGGAGAAGAAATGAGCAATCTTTCGGGAATCCCAGGTGCCATTGCAAATAAGATCGCTTACCATTTGGGGCTGTGGTTCTGTTAGAGTGGCCTGAGGGTAGGGGATCCTAGTACCATTGGGCACCCACCAATCATTCCAGATATTAATGTTCCTACCATTGCCCACTTGCCAACGTATGCCTTTTTGGAGGGTTTGGCGGCCAACAATGATGCCCCGCCATGCCCTTGAGAAGTTACCCTTATTCGGAGAGCGGAAAAAATCCTGGTTTACACAATACTTACCTTGGAATACTTGTGCCAGGAGTCACTTAGGTGAGACCCAAATACGCCAAGCATTCTTTGCAAGTAATGCAGAATTTAGAAGTCTCGTAGATTTGAAAGTGAGTCCACCCTGTTCTCGGGGACCACATAAGGCGTGCCAATTAATCCAATGGACGACTCGGGAGGACTCATTGCTAGCCCACCAGAAATTGCTTAGTAGCATATCAATCTGGTGACAGACCTGTAAAGGGAAGATACATACCTGCATATGGTAGATAATAAGGGAATTTAAAATGGACTTGAGAAGGGTAGCTCGTCCAGCTTTATTTAGGAGTACACCCTTTCAGGTAGCACACCGATCACGGATGCGGTCAACCAGTTCCCGGAAGAAAGCTTTCTTGTGAGTAATGACATCCAGAGTTCCTCCTAAATATTTGCCAAAATCACAGCTGATTGTGAAGCCCAAAGTTTTGCAGAGATTTATGTGGGTACAGAGGGGGGTATTGGGGCTCAGAGTTATAGCTGATTTTTTGTAATTGCGAGTTGGCCCGATTCCTGGCAGTAGCGCGTTAACACTGATGGAGCTTGGACCCAAACCAGACATAAAGCTGGTGCAGGCCTCTGGATTAAGCTAAGCCACACTCAAACAGGTATAGCAGTCACATTCACACCAGTACAAGCCGAAACTGTGGCAATTACGGAAGCTGTCCTCTGGAGCATCAGTTAGAGTTGTTGCAGTGCTTATATATTTTTGGATTGCAAGAATGTAATTCGTGATCCTGCAAGAAACTCTTATCATGCATGGTCTTGCACCAGTTATCCATGGCATCAAGTATTTTGCTAAAAAACTCGAGAATTTGTAAAATTCAGTAGGTACCCCGAGCGGCTGTGCAAGAAGCTCATTTTGAGAGTAAAGAAAGCCCAAACTGTGCTATGTTGTGTTTACTGATCAATAGTTGAGTACTAAAAAGAGGACTTCTTGTAGCTAATAAAATGGCAGGAATGGTACTTCACACAAACAGTTTCTTAATAATTCACACCCACTTCTCCCATGTCTACTATTAGCCCTTCCCTTCTCAGATTATATATTTGTTACAATTGCTAATACTATACTACTCCCTCCGTTCCATTGGATTTGCTCCGTTACAAAGTGAAAATTGTTGGTAAAATTTCTATTTCCTACAAAAAGCCCTTACACCAGCAACATATCTGCAATTCCATGTCACTGTTACATTGAAATTGGAACCGAAGTCAGAGAGATGGTTATACGTCTGTCTTTTTCTTTTCCCGGGATTTGGGAGAGAACGGGGGGGGGGGGTGCACATCTATTAGGGCGTGTGTACGTATATGTGACTCTATCTATTGCGTCTCTACGTGATTGTGTTCGCGAGTGCACGCACATTAGTGGGTGTGGGTACATCTGGGTGCGCGTAGGTGATTTGTGCCCCCGTGTGTTTGGAGGCGTATTGTTTGCAAAATGAGTGTGCAATTGGAATTACAAAGAGAAGGTTAGGTGTAATTCTAACAGTTATTGCACCTTGTGGTGTAATATTAGGAAGGAGAAAGTAGTGATTGTTCAAAAATTTTATACGCATTGCGCACATTCCGCAACAGTGTATCCTATGGACGAGCATTAAGTAAACGCTTTTTGAAAAAGAAAAAAAAATTAACCGCCCTACATTTAAACCCTAGATACAGTACTTTCTAATACAAAGAGTACTACTCGCATGCATTACATGAAAAATACAGAGTTACGTGGCTGAGTTGCTCATATTCTTGGGGGAGAATGTGAGCTTTTCTTTTGGGTAGCATAAATAAAGGTTACAAAGTACTACCACCTGAGCCAGGAATGAGGAAGCCCCCATGCTATCGGCTTCTAAGTTCTAAGAATCCAAGCATACCCAGAGGAGGTGACTTAGACTCCTGTATACAAATGGCTAAGGCCTAGCCACCATAGCTAAGCAATCAGCACCAAATATTAAACAAAAAACTCTTGGAGCTCATAAACAATGACGCAGTATCCACCAACTTCAACTTGGTGTTACGGATCCATGGATATTCTCACACAAATACGATCCGTTGAACTAAATGAGACTCCCAGGTCCTTTTCCCAATCAATCTTCCAGTGTTGGGCGATGTTAGGTCGGTACAAAGGCTAAAAAGCTGTGAGATTACACACCAGGTCCATTGCGTGATCCGACGCGTATATTCTGTGCGCACCGTTGCGCTAGGCGCCCACACAACGAGTCCATGACATTGGGCATCACTCAAAAGGTAATTGGGCAGGTCCCACGAAATAAATGCAAACGAAAACTCCCAACATCAAAATATTTGATCGGGTTTTTTACATTCCTAGTTCAGGAAAATACAAACATAACAAAGGCAGATGGCAACTAGTTGCAACCCCCCAACCCCGAGACACACAATCACGAGTTTAGAGATGTTTAAAGAAGAGAGCATAAGCAAAAAGCATTCCATCTTGCTGAAGAATTTTATCACTCTCTTTTGCTCCTACTTAAGGGCCGTAGCGAAGTGCTTCTGCAACTGAGAAAGCGAAGGGCCACATTCTCCAAGCTAAATCCTCATAGCGGAGCGCTTTGAGTTAGCAAGGAGCTGTAGCAGCGCCTAAGCCCCTGTTCTCCAGGTATGCATCCCTTATGAGAACAAGATTACGGTAACTCTATCAGGTATGCTCCAATATAGTTCGATCAGGCATCTGTCTAAGACTTACTACGGGAGTCCATAATAACTGTCAAAAGCTCAGCACGAACAGCGTGAACTTGAGAAGCAGAAGAGCACATTGTCCACAACGATGGCAGCAAGCAAATTTCACTCGCAGATGAAATTAATAAATGGAAAAAAAAAATTCTGAATGAGGCGCGAAAGCGCACGAAATTTGGCTTTAAAATTAAGAAGTTAAACTCCATCTGAAAATCTTCCTCCAGAGATGTCATGTTCTATTTCCACTATATCTACAGAAAGATAATTGTTTGTTTCACCTAATCTTGATTGCAACAGTTCAATCAGCCCAAAAGACGGATTACACGAGAAGAGAACGAAGACCGGTAATGTAAGTTTCAGACATTTATATACGGGGTACAACAGATGATACATACGTGATCACATCAGGGCAGTCCAATGCAGACCACCAACTTTCTTTTCCTCTTTTCTTTTCCATTCCCTACCCCTCCTATTTTTTGTACACAAGGTTGCCAATATGGAAATTTTTATCATCAACAATTAGATTAAGCACAAAGTACTGTACATTCGGAAGAGGTTTACCAGAAACCATCATCAACAGCCACCGAAGATGGGTATGGATCTTCTTCCTCCTCCATCTCCATCTCCAACGCTGGCTCATTGAACTCAGCTGACTCAATATCCGCAAGGTTCTTCAAGTCAACGACGGACAGCTCGTCTAGACGCCTAACCACCAAGTCAGCGGCCCCAAGCTCGTACACTGGATGCTTGCTAGCAACAGCGACACACTTCATCCGTGCATCATGGGCAGCCTCCACTGTTGGATTTGAGTTCCCAAACACAATACACCGATCGGGTATGAATTGGAGAAGCTGCGCCGCATACTCAAACATCTCAGGATCGGGCTTTCCTCTGTGAACATCCTCCGCCGCTACAATCACACTGAAGACTCCTTCGATCCCAATGGCTCCTATTGCAGTCTCAAGGGTTTTTCTTGGCCGGGTAGACACCAAGGCTATCGGTATCTTGTAATGCATTAGGACATCCACAAACTCTTGAGAGCCCGGTCGGAAACTATATATACCACCCTGAAAAGCTTGGTAAATCTCCTCCTTTCTGGAGGCCATCCTCCTCAACTGAGCCGGGTCCCTCGACCAACAGAGGACTTCAGAAATTGCTTGCTCATTCTTCATTCCCTCTATTCTTCTTAGGATGAAAGCTGGAGGAGGCGATTTCCCTTCCTCTTGGGAAAGAGCCAGCCAGGCCTGATTCTCAAGATTAGGATTATCTTCAATTAGCACACCTTCCCATTCGAAAATAGCACCTAACCACCCACAACCCATCCTTTCTTGCCGAAGCAATGGATTATGCAGTGAGAGGTTATCAGCCTTGTTTTCAGGTGGCCACAACCCCGGTTTTCGATCCACATCAGTATCGAACCGATACTTGAGGTTGCCAGGTATTCGCTCTTGTTCCTTAAAGTAATATGCCTCTTTGGTCAACTCCATTGCTTGGGCCATGATGGACGGTATGACTAACTTATCAGCTCCCAATCTCGGCAAAGAATTGTTGTAAACAACCCTTCTGCCAATAAATTCCGGCAAAGGGAGCCGGGCAACGTTAAGAGGCTTTTGTTTTCCCAAGACATCCTTGCGACAATATCCTCCGCACACAGGTAAGTGCCCCAAAAGGGATGTTGCAGCGAAATATTTCACCATCTTCACTAAGAAACAACACTGAACTTAAACAGCTATCCGGCCAACTTCCTCCTTTATTAAAACCCCCTTCTTGAGTTCTTGAAACAGACCCAACTGATAGCTTCTAGTTGTCTAGACCAAGAAATATCTTTCAAGAAGAATCAGCAAATAGGTTTAATTAAACACCAACAAATCCTAGCTGGAAATCTCCACAAATCCAGTTCAACTTTGCCCAAGAGCCCACAAATTCAAAAATCAATATATTCTGAGCACCTAATATTGGACCAAATGAACCCTGTATTGTGGGAAAACTGTTATTCTGAACAAACCACCAATAGGCGAAGAATAACAAACAGGCTCCCCACAAACAAATATCCCAACTTTATCCAACACCCATCAAAGTATCACCAATAAACAACAATCAAAAAACCAAACAGCTTAGATATTATACCCCGGAAAGAGAGAACAAAATCAAGATTCCACACTTGAACAAAGAAGAGCCCAACAAAGTTCAGACAAGTTACAGCTACAAAATCAAAAACCCAAATCAGATATTGGACGAAATTTGTGGGTTCAAGATCGAAATTATATGTATGTATATAAACTACGCAGTGTACAATTCTACAGATGACAACAACTTAAAAGAAAAGAAAAAGGGATTTCTTCTTTCGTTTTCGGTAAATCGTAAATTCTATCGTGCAGAATCTAGAGGAAGAAGAACCTCTGGGTATGGGTGAGACCAAAAACGTTGATTGAATTTGGACAACAAAGCTGGAGTGAGAAGGAGGAGGCCAGATTTTTGAGACAGATTTTATGTGGTTTATAGGCAACAACAAAGAGAAACCGCCTTTTACAACTTCTGTGAACCCGGTGGTGCCGGCGAAGCCTATTCAAAGTACACGTGTCGGTGAAGCCATCACTTCTGACGTCCTTCTTGGTGGTTCACCCAAGAGTCAACTCAATGCTACTCATGTGCCACTAATACTTTCGCTAAATTTCTCAATTTCCATTCTTAACTTTTTGGGTTCAAAACAATGTTTCAAAACAATTATTATTTCCGTAAAATTTTAAGTCCAATCAAGATTGCTTAAGAAAAGAACTTATCTCAGTTGACGCAAGTTAACCCAAGAAGACCGCTCACCATCCAAAAAAGAAAAAAAAATGTTTGATTCTCAATCTTCAATATTCTTAAAATGTCACATTTTTAACATTATTAGTACTAGTATAGAGTACATGAATATAGTCGGACGTAATGTTTGAGGTGATATTATTATTTTTTTTATCAAAATAATATAAATTAATATGTTCTTATTTCTTTTATGACTTATTTTGGAAGAAATGTAATCAGTTCAATATTTGAAAATATTTTTTTGTAAACTTCTGGATTAAAGAAATATTTGATGATACTACTAAAAATAAAAACAAATGGAGAAATTCAAAAAAAATGAATCTACGTCTTTACTTTTGTAATATACTAAATTGATTTATGATTAAGATTTATAATTTTCAAGACCAGGTACTTTGCATTTCATTAATAAGAAATACAAAACACCAGGTCTTCAATTGCAATAAGGGAACATATTTTCAATTCAAATTAGCACTATATTTAAGCCTTATTTTTTGATGCATATTTAACCCTTTTTAGTTTTTTTTCTATTTTTATTTTTCTAAACAATTTTTTGTTTCGTAATTGATTTTTCATGTATTTCAGTTTCTTTAATTTTTTTTATTTTTCAATTTTTCAATTGGTTAATTATTTGTTAACCTAAAAGTGCAAGAAAAAAATCACAGTTCTCATTAACCAGTTCAATACCTAATGTTTATTTCATTTTAACCAAATTAAAAAGAAAATAATAAAGAATTTTTTTTTTGTTTTTCTTTCTCATCCAATTTTTTATTTGGGGAAAGTAGGGAATGACCCCCTCTACTTTACACGTTGTGCGATTTGCCCCCCTCCACTTCAAAGTTAAGCACTAAACCCCCCCACAGTTACAGAAAATGGGCACCTTAGACGGATCCGTTATGAATAGCGTGAAATGACCAAAATACCCTTATTTCTTTATTAGCTAATGACCCCCTGTACTATGCATGGTGTGCAATTTTCCCGCCTCAAATTTAAATTACAATTTTTGCCCATGACCCTCCTCCTCTGGTCAACCCCGCTACAATTGGTGATTCACTGAGCACAACCACTTCACTGAACACAACCACTGGTCTTTTTCTCCGACCACCAGGGAGTTAAAAAAAAAAGGAACCGCGATTGCCGTTAGGATAAGCAACGAATTTGCAAATTAAGCTTTTGAAATCCTAAAATTAGAGGATTTGAAACCCTGATTTAAAAATTAGGGTTTTGAAACCTTAAAATTAGGGTTCAAAACCCTAATTTGAAAATTAGGGTTTCTCTTCTCCTTCTCCAGATCTGACCCCGCCGCCGGCAGCCCAAGCGTCATCCTCACCCCACGCCGCCGGCAGCCTCTCTCAGCCCACCATCCGGCTGACTCGCCCCACCCCACCACGCCGGCAAGCCCCTTGGCAAACCCACCCCACCACGCCGGTAAGCCCTTTGGCAAACCCACACTGCCGATTTCAATTCAATTCAATTCAAATTTTCATCAATGCCATGGAAGGGGAAGGGGGAGGGCGGTCGCGGCGACGGGGAAGGGGAAGGGCGATCGCTGCGACGGGGCCTTGGGAAGGGGGAGGGCGGTCGCTGCGACGGGGAAGGGGAAGGGCGGTCGCTGCGACGGGGAAGGGGAAGGGGGAGGGTGGTGCGGTGACAAGGAAGAGGGAGGCAGACGGGGAAATGAAGGGGTGCGGTGGTCGGGGGAGTTGACAGAATTGGGTTGGGGGGATAGGGGGTTGGGTGGCGGGGGGTGGGGTGGTTAGAATTAGGATTTTTTTTTCTGATTTTCTTTTTTAAAAAGAGACAATGGGCAAAAATGTCATTTATAAAAAGAAATCGTTAGTCAGCGCGCGTGTTGACCACGCGCTGTTATATTTAACGGTTTTCATCTAAGGTGCTCATTTTCTGTAACTGTGGGGGGGTTTAGTGCTTAACTTTGAAGTGGAGGGGGGCAATTGCACAACGTGTAAAGTAGAGGGGGTCATTCCCTACTTTTCCCTTTTTATTTTTCAATATATAGAATAGATTCATTACTCAATATTCTTTTATTTTATCAAAATTTAAAAAGGAGTAGTAAAAGAAATGTAAGAATGTAATTGACGGATGACATAATCGTCCAAAAATAATTTACAACATTCACACTTCTATAAGTAGTACACACACACATAAATATATTTTTTGTAAATATAGATTTAGTTTAAATTTATGACTTAATGTTCCTTAAACGTATTACAAAAAAAAATTAGAGAATGATATGATTTTCTTTGGAATAACTGACGGAGGGCAAAATGAAAAATGATTACAAAGTATTTGATAATAATATTTATGAAATGGTAGGATAATAATAGAGTAGTATTTATGAAAGGGAGTAATTAAATGATTTACAAAATTCATACTTTTATAGGTAGTACAGACTAGTCGAATTTGGTTCTTGGCTAGTGTCATTTTTCTCTACTCGAACCATATATCTTACTTTACAGAGAAATCGAACATTACGAAAAAGTGAAAGAGAAGTTTTGTGAATTCTAAGGAGGGCAGAATAAGTAAAATTCTTAGTCATTTAAGATAATTTTTGCCTTTCTTCTCGTTTTTTTAGTTTAGTGACTTCTAAAGGTGATGAATGGGTTTTAATGAGAGGCGTAATCAAGATCTGAATTATTGATGTTCAGTTGAGTGCTTAACTCTGTAAACATACTTTTAGATCGAAAATCAGACTTTAACAATTTAACGAAACAAACAACAATAGAGTGAATCTTCCACACGCCTTCCTCCATAAAAACCATTGTTGTTCGCTCCAAAATCCAAAATAGCCTTCACGCCCTTAAATCACCGTCCAATCCTCGAAGATCCAACCAGAAGAAGACCCTTTTATTGTTCAAAGCTATAAAGCTGACCCATGACAGGGCATGGCATTCTATCGCTTCAGCCTCACATTACATTGTTCGTCATTTCTACTATCAATACAAAGAACTCAAAAATATTTCTTCCAAGAAACAATAGACCATTAGGTAAAAAACAAAACTAGTAAAGAAGCATAAGAGTGACAGAAACATGTAGAAATATTAATAGTGTATTAATTTATGCTTATAGCAATATTTTATAAGAGTATGGATGTGACATAACCCATTTCTTATGTATGTTAATTCATATGGCTAAGAGTTGACGCCTCTCCCATTTTTAGCTTTTAAAAAACTCTTTTTGAAACATTCCCTAAAACAAATTTAATAAATAAAGTAGGAGGTACCAACCAGGCACCATCCACATCAAATAGCCTGTCCATATTTATCTCGCCTCACACGTTTATGTATATGTATACGCTACTTTGGGCATGTTGGACCGACTTCTTAGTTTTGAATTTTGGTTTTCAAAAATCCAAATTAGTTGTGATTTTTATTTTGGATAAAAACTCATAGATGTTTGGCACGCCCTAGCTTTGTCAAATTTAGTTCTCACTTATTTTATGTCGTGCTTTTCTGCTTCTTTTCTTCTTCTGCATTGGACATATGCCTCTTCCGCCTATGCAGAAGCCAACAACACCACCATTACCAACCAAAACATCACCACCGCTCATCGCGACTTATTGCCATTTTTTTTTATCATATAGATCCAGAATAACCATCGAGCGATTGAAACACAGATTTATCGCGATGTTAGCATCAACGACTCGAACATAAATTCAATTACAGTGAAGCAAAAAATAAAATAAAATGTGTTACTCCCCCCACAAATCGAATCTTGTGAGAGGAGGAAAGAGAAATGATATTTGGTGTGGTGGTGTCGGCTCTTAGATGTACTCATTTTATCGTACTTTGTTTTTGTGTTTTTTTTTAAAAAATGATCACTTTCCAAATTAAGAAGGATTATTCAGGTGTTTTTTTTTATGTTTACCCTTTTTATATATTTTTTACTTTACTTCTTTATTCACATTTAATCATCCACCAATCCATTTTTTCTGTCCTCGCCCTCTTTCTTCCCTTCATCTCTCATTTTCTCTTTTAGAGTAAAATGAGAAACTCATAAAATATAATTCATATTCTAAATAAACATGCAAGTCAAACACGATCAATTAAAAGAAGACAGATGGAGTAATTATTGTGGTGACAGTGGTAGTAGATATCGGTCTACATGTTGTATTGATGATCATGATCAGTGTTTTTGGGTGATGGTGATGTCGGGTGGTTATGTGGTGATATTGGGTGGTTACATCGGTAGCGGTAGCGTTGGGTAAAGATGTGGTGGTGATGGCAGTGGTGGTGTAGTTGTACTGATGAACGATTACGATGAAGTAGAGTAGGAAAAATAATTGATTTGGTTTTGCTTCTAACAAATGTTGAAATGGAGATCTCAAATAAAAGCCAAAACTAAAAACAAAAAACTCTCAAAAATGAGTTTAAATAACTAATTGTTTAAGACACTAAGGGAAAAAAACCAAAATTATTTTGTCAAACGTCAACTTTTCCTCGGTTTGCAAAACGGAAAACAAAAACTCCGCAAAACGTATGCTACCTTAATCTGACCCTGCTCGATTTTTTGTTGCTTTTGTGATCCAGACTAACAATATGAAACATTGGATATTCAAATTGGGCTATTTTCCAAAAAAAAAAAAATCTACATTGGGAAAAAAGCATGGTTTGATAATTCAGACGCCCTTTACACATTCACATCTTGGTGAATGCGTCACTGATATATTTTTTAGTGATAAACGATAACAAATTTAGCAAAAGCATATAACTATAATCCAAAAAAATTTCTGACTAATGGGTAGATTAGTTTCAGGCATATCTCGATTTCAAGATGTAGATTAAAGTACAAATTCTTCTCAGAGCCGTGCTTCTAATTCATTCTACTAAAAATCTTTCACAAAATGTCGCTCCACTCTGTCAACATGATACAACTTTTGACAGCAGTCATAGTACAGGATAAATTAAGTAGAGTAACAAACCATCGATGAGTAATACTGAGGATTTTTAAATCAGAAAACCTAAAAGTTATTTGCAATTATTGTCGCTGATTCTCGTCCAAATGTGGTAAAATATTGTAGTTGGTCTCAAAGGTTTGAATTGCATGTGATCCACAATCAGGCACATTAAAATAACTTTTGGCAATATATAGTTTGATAAGTTTTAGTATTACAAATATTTAGGCAGCGCGAGGCGGCAGCTCTTACGGTTCACAACAGAACCAACTGTTAGGAAACACTGAGTGGGCTAGATTCAATCGACTCAAGCATTTAGGACGGTTAGATAGATACATATTGTAACATAATTTTCTGCCTCTCTTAACTTTTTCTCATATCTCATCGACCTCTTATGATCAACAGTCCTAAATGTGTGTGGCAATGAGAACTTCAGTTTGTGGTCCATGAGTTGATATGATAGGAAGTAGCAGGAACAGTCCAACTCCACAAGTAGAAGAAGAAGATGCCAGCCATTGGAGGTACCACACAAGACTCCAACAGGAAGGAAGCCCCCGGAGACCCCAGTAGAATCGCGTAAAGTTATTCTTTGCGTAACCAGTCCAGATTCCCTTACTCAATCAATTCAATGTGTAGAAACTTCTCAAGATCCATGGGGTGCCATGGCAACAGAAGGGTTCCTTTTTGCAGGAAAGCAACCTCTTTGGTTTCTCCTAACTTTGGCTTCTAATAGAGTTGTTCATTTATTAAGCAATGATGACGACGAGGACGACTAGCTCAAATCTAAATATGCATGTATATTTTTATTATCATTTTCCAAAAACAAACTGGATGTATGAGACCTTGCTCTAACTGGAGTTATCTTTTTGAGCATTACTTGAAATCTTGGCTTTAAAAATTTTCTTTTATGTAAAAAAATCAATCTTAAACCCAAAAAAGCTTGTTCGTCGAAAGAGCAAAGCTCAATCCTGCTCGTTTAAAACCATGAGTCGGGCTTGGGTTGTAGCAGAATCACTTTCAATAAACGAGCTTGACAAACTTGCTGAGCTACCCGGCTTCAGCCCCTTAAGTTAACTAATTGTGTATAAAATTGGCCGATGATTAGATAAATTGTAGAAAAACTTTGTGTTAATTATGATGGGCAAATAATGGTTTAGATCTTTAAGTTTAGGGTTAATATTTAAATGATCCTCTTCTCTTATTTGTTTCAAATCCTTCCTTTATCTCAACCAAGATGCTCCTTCCATCCAGTTAAATGATCACATGCCTCAAACGAGATTGTGTTGAAGGATAAAAACCTAAAATATTAAGTGAGTAATGACAATTATGGTCCTTTATGTCTGTGATACTTGTTTAAGTGATCCTCGTCATTTCATTTGTTCTAAATTCTTTTGTTTATCCCAACTTCCGTTATCAAGATGGTGTTTTTATTCGCAGAAAACTCGTTAAGTTGTTAGAAGATAAACATGTAACTCAATTTAGAGGACAGATATGTCATTTTGCTTAATCATGAACACATATGAGTCTATGTTTTGAGTCAATTACGCGACGGATGTAGTGGCAGGAGTACGTAATGCCGAGATAGCTCTAAGGCATGGTCGGGTTTCACCGGCACACGGGCTTGGCATCGAAGATTATGGAGCAAGGGAGCCCCAAGGAGAGGAAAGACCAAACAAGGAGCCCCCCAAGATAGGAGAGACCCAGAAGGAAGCAGTAAGCCCCCCATGGAGAAGGGAGACCAATGAAGGAGCCGCCGGCAAGGAGTTGAGCGACCAAGGGGTGAAGCAAGAAGCCCCAAGGAAATGAAAGACCATGGAGGCAGTCAAGAAGCCCATAAAAGAAGAGAGATTGAGGGGGCAAGGAGACGGAGCACCAATGAGGGCCTCTAGTTGGCGCCCACATTAAAGAAGGGGCTTTGGCTGGGGCTTATCGCCATCGACTCCTTTGAATAAGGAGGATGCGCTTTGATGCTAACAATTCTCAGAGAGCAGAAGTTTGGTATACAACTTGGAGAATGTGTTCCGCGTTGACCAGATTGAGAACATTTTTTGACATGTCGTGGAACGGGACTCAAGAGCGGTCAAATGTACATAATCACAATGAGCTAACAAAATAGGTTATGTTATATTTGAGCGGCCTTTTTAATGTCCCTTAAAAGCCATCAAGTGACTGTTTGGAATTAATTATGGGGTGGTTGAATTCATCTTAAATTAGAGGCTAGAGTATTTTGACAAAAATTGTTTTTTTTTATTTATAAAAGTTAAAAATATATACCAAGATTTGTTTTGAGACCGAATATACAAGAAATAACAGAAAAGTAAAAGACAAACTAAATGGATGACATCTCCATCCAAATAGCCGAAATACAAGATAATACTAACTAAGTCTAAAACAAAATAAAAAGAAAACAGCTAAATCCTACCGGGTAACTAAATCAACAGATAAAGCCAAACGGATAACTATTACAATAAAATAGATAGATAAACTAATAAACTAGCTAGCTAAGACACCACTGCTAGCCCAACACTTGACACGTGTTCCATCTCTGTAGCATGCCTCGGTCGGTGTGCAGACTCTCCAGCATCGAAAAAGTCCCCGTTCTCGGCCATTACGTTACCGCCGATCCCCGGGGGCACCGAAATAAAACTTAGATCACCAACGGGAACCCCAACAAGCACGGATCACATAGCAAACCCATCGTCGGCCAACCATCATCTGAAACCTTGAGTCACGCAGCAAACCATGGCTCCACACGACCATCTTCAAGCGACAAGAAACCCCAATCAATTTGAAGACCCTCGCAACCCTTATGACTCTGCAACGAAACCCTAAACTAACCTTCTAGGCGCAACAACTGCCAATCCAAACCAAACGCATCCCACAACCTTTTCTAGGGTAAGGGAGAAGGGGGAACAACTAAGGGGAGGGGGACAGTTTACCCTAGAAGAAAAGCCTTAACCTATACTCACCTACCCATCTCCAACCCGAGGCAACGCATCACACCCAAACGCCGGTAAACTCAACCCTAAGGCCATCACAACCCACTTATGGCACACCCCAAGAATCCTGACAGAATAACCCCTCGACAACAACAACCCAACGTCGGCGCCAAAAATCAAAAGAAGTCTATCTGACCGATTGCAGCCACCAAGATGACGACATCCAACTAGAACCCACACAAACCCTAAACGAACTACCGATCTACGCTACCAAATCACCACTCGCTGAGAAAATCGGCGGTGGTGATGGAGATGGAAGAGAGAGAGTGTGGGCAGAGCAAGAAGGTAATCGCTCTTATCGCCTCTCACAGAGACCTCACGGACAAGTGAATTACTTAACTCTGTTTGACAAAAAAGGTAAACCGATTAAAATAGCTTCAAAATGTTTAAAATTGGAAATTTAGAATCCTTATATTCTTTGGGTCAATTTTGACCAAAAGAATCCCTAAAATGTCCTCACAAACAGAATTTTATCATAATATTCGGTCATTGACATTTTTTTTTTACCTTGAACAACTTTTAAAAGCCGGCTTTAAGATGAGAAAGACATGCGTGTTGCTATGCTATAGAGAACTTCTCTATTGCTATGAAAATGATGTAGTTTTGAAAACTTTAACCTTTTTTATTTTATTATTTTTTTTGCCGTTACCACCACTACCCACCACCTCTATTACCAACCATACCACTACTGTCGGTCTCTACCCACAACCGACCGCCGCATCCCATCACCACCGCGACAACCTCCTTCTAGTCACCCCACCAATCATCGTTGTCTTCAGCACTATAGCCACTCTCCACCGCAATAACGAATCACTGACAGAATATAAGGAATTGCCGTTATAGCCGCCGTTATAGCCGCCGATGAAATTTAAAGACGATAGAGGCAAGCAAATGCATTCTGGCAACTCTAGTGGCTATGCTGACGGATGGTGGTGACAGAGCGACCTTTTTACCCTTGGTTAATTAATTCATGTAGGCTTGAAATATGAGCATAATTGTCTTTTCATTAGTTGCAATAGGAGTGATATCATAAAAAAAATTTACTTCTAATTCAGTACATTCCGACCGGCCTCTCAAATTCCACCGTGATCGAACGTTCGGCGCTTCGACGTACTTTAAGTCGAACACAAATTCAGGAACTACGAACTACGAAGGACGAAAGGCGACCTACTAGACGACGCCAACAATCGTTGTTTTATCATTGATCACCGTCGAACCCCCCGTTTTTACGTGCGTTTGAGGACGCCCACCAACTGTTTGTAGAAGTTCCCGAGAGAATCGAGCTGACGAATTTCGAGACATGAAGGGACCGAACAGGAAAGCACTTCTTGCAGTTACCAAGCATCAGACTTCGTTAACGCTGAGAGAAGAATCAACTGGGAAGAAACAAGCGAATGTCAATGCCAAGTCCATGATGAAACTGGACTATCTAAAGAACCTTGCGGTGTGGGCCAGCGGCGAAGCTTCCATACCTTCGTTGGGTGCCTTCTTTGGGCACCGTCTGGCCGCCTGTAACGAGGCCTTAGGGACTCCCCCTGATCCCTCCTTGTTTACTTGTCAGAGGTTTGGTTCTCTCTTCTATCCCTATGATATCTAAGTGAATGCGTTTTATGCGCATAAGCTTCACGTGTGTTGTTTGTTACGAGAGATTTTGCGATAATGGGGATTTGGGTTCTCGCTTAGTTTTTCAGTTATTTCGTAATTCTGATAATGCACGAGTTCATGGGAATGTTCACGAGATATATGCCATTGTTTTAGTCGTAAATGTACGTTTTCGCAAAGTAATAAGTTATCCCTGTTGCTACTTAAAACATCTTTAGTGCTTGTTTTAGTTGGTTTTTTAGGATAAAATCTGTTCTAGGTAAAACTGAGAACCGGATTAAACAGACCTAATCGAACCCCCACATTAAAGAAACCAGTGGTTGACCCACTAAAATAAGGATATTAATATGGAGGGTGGAACAAGTTTGTGCAATTGAAATTGGGCGATTCCTTGTATATATTGATTTATTCGAATTTCTGTCCATTATAAGTGCATCTAGTTGTACAGTGTATTGAGGTTGAATTGCACCAAAACACTGCTGATTACAAGGTCTTACTTACATTACTACTGCGACTTAAAATAATAAAACTGTATTGGATTAATAGTGTGAGGGTATGTTAGGGAGGTCAACAACCGAAAGCTCCCCACGTACCAAGGAGGCTAATGGCAAGGTCAAGAATGTGAAAGAAGACTGTTATGTGGTTTTTGTAGATTTGGAGAAAGCTTTGGTACAGTCCCTGAGACATAAGGTTTTTTGAGATATAGGATCTAACAGTAGATACGTTGACATCATAGTAGAAGATGCTAACACTTTGTTAGGATACCATTTTTCGTTGTTTTCGTTTTGATATTCTGAATTGGCTGAAAAATTCCATTTTGGAAATATACTAGTGCAATTTTATTGTTTGGCTAGCAAATTTAAGCTTAACATTCAAATGAAGTTGTTTTTGGATCCAGTATGAAGTCCCCATGTATGTTATTTGTAACCGTCATGGGCATGATTGATTAAAAGGGATTAGGGATTCACCCTGAAAGCACGACTAAGAGTTACAGACAAAAAGGTTTAGAATGAGATAGATATAACCGATCACATAGAACTTGGCATTCAGCATATCGATGTAATTGTGCAGGTGAAAAGCTAAAAGATACCAAAAAAAATCAACTTTGCTATGTAGGATCGAATATGAAGAAGTGCATTTTTATGGTATATTTGATGCAACCCTAAAGAGAGCTTTGGTGAAACAGAAGACGTAACAGCACTAGGAAATATATAGATAGAAAATGTGCTTTAAAGGCTTGGGTAAAACATTGATACAGATGAGGATAATAGCTGCACCCAGATACAGATGTCAAAACAATCATTGTAATGATTGTAGAAGGATATGGTTGTTTTTTAAACAAAATGTTATCCCAGATTGAGAATATGGCAAAGATGGGCCCGGATAGTAATTTGAATTTTTACTAGGTGCTTTAGTATCTAATTCATTTCAGTGGCTTTGCAATTGATGAGAGTAACAATGTAAAAAGAAGCGTTATACAGTAAATAAATGTCTGAAATAGTGGCACAGCTCTTTCATACCAGATTGTCTTTCAAACCTTTGATATGTAAGGAAATTGTGGTCCGCTCTACTTGATCTGTGATATGATTTCATGTTGCAAAAATTTTCTGTACATTTAAGATACAGAAGGGGCAAATGAATGGACCGTAACAGGCCATTGCAAAGCAGGTCTTGGAACTAAACTTCTATGAAAACAAATGATTTCTGGTCTCCACACCGTTCTCGCAAATAGATTCTGTACTATGATGGTCAGTACACATAAGCCACGGGATTAAAACTATGACCATTTAATTCAATTAAGTGGCCACCTATACACCATGGATGGGATCAACAGTGTCTGTGCCAACTTTATCTAAATTTCGTACTTTGTGTGAAAAAACCTGAAGGAAGTGATGATGCATGTTTTACATAATCGAACACTAAATCCTTATGGAGGGTTGCCAAACTCCTGCATGCATCATTGTGATTACTGATCAATGATCTCAAACGTCCGTAGTTCTATATGTCATGCTATTCATGTTTCTTTCTTTCTCCTTGGTAGACTATGTGGAATGTCCTGTAGGTCAAAGACCCCTTTGATTCTAGGAAATTATCAATTTCTCGATACATTGGTTTACTCCATAGTCAATCCAGTAAGCTTTGTTAAAAATGTGGGGCCAACAGTTTCTGGTCCCTTCCTTCCTCTCCGGTGTTTCATTGGAACATTTTTGTCGTTGGAATGACATAACTTGTACATGATGTTTAAGCTGTGCATACCTTGACTACTATTTTACCCGTTTAGTTTGTGTTGAAATATTTTACTCTTCTGCAGATGTGAATCTGTACTTCAGCCTGGCTATAATTGCACAATCCGAATTGAAAAGAATAAAACAAAGCTCCGGCATAGACGCAAGAAACATAGCATTTCCTCGCAGAACAAAATTGTCTACAAGTGCCACTTCTGTTCACATAAGAATCTGATAAGGGGGACGTCAAGAGGCTATATGAAAGAGATATGTCCGCAAAAGCCTAAACCACAATCACAGTCACTACCTGCTAAAAATTTTGTTCAGAAGTCTGCCAGATCAGAGCAGGGAACAAAAGTTGAGATAAATAGAACAGATAAGACTGCTTCACCAGACATAGGCAAAGATGATTCTGCCACAAAGAGCCCAGAAACTCCATTGATGACTTTGTTAGAACAAAAGAAGAGAAAGAGGAATAGGTCGGCATCCAAGAAATCAGTTGAATCTGGAAGCAGTTCTGTCCCGGTTGACACAGAAAAAGCTGTCAGCACATCTTGTAAGCGAAGGAGAAAATCATGGACTAGCCTGAAAGATATTGCTGAGAGTAGTGATCATGGTAACAGCCGGAGCATTAACAATGTAGTGATCCCGTTCTTTATGTAAGTCACAGCAGTTTATTGACCCAGGGGCAACTGTTGAATGGTGTAGAGTGATATACCAATGACCAAATCTTGGGACTATGGTGCAGGAATCACTATGATCTTTGCTTGTGTATGGACTTAACTTTTGGAACAGAGGCTTTTCAAGGAACAGAGGCTTTATAAGTTATTTAGGATATTGTTTTGGTTTTTATGTGGGAAAACGAGAGATGCTAGTTCTTGCTAGAGAAATTTTGTTGCCTTGCATATTCTTGTTATTGCCTTGCAAAGAATGCCCCCATCTCTACTTCAACCATCTTATTGAGAAGAGCCTTGGTTCTTCTGTTGTGTTTTTACTCATCAATTGGTGGTGAGAAACCGCAAAAAAAAAACTTTTGTGATGTATAAGTACCAAGTCAAAAGTACTTGGTAATAAGTGAAGAGACCCACAAAGGTTATATGCTAAAGTATTAATTGAGATTTATATCTCAACACACTCTTTCGCGTGCGTCCAAACTAACACGTATAAACTGGATAATAATGGGTTTAAATTTGATCTGTTTGCTGGTTTGAGTCGATTTGCTCTGATACCATGTGAAAATATCTAATTCAACACTGATTGACAATGAAAAGAGATGCTCGTAAGACCAAACGGTAAAGAAACATCATAACAATTCTATTTTGGGAAAATTGCGTAAAATACCCCTGTGGTTTGAGGTAGTTGTAAAAAGACCCCTCCCGTTACAAAATTTGCAAAAAGACACCTGTGGTGTTCATTTTGTTGCGACCGTTAGAGAAATCGTCCAAATTAACGGAGCGTCATATTCACTTTTCTCAAAAACGCGTTTGATATATTTTAATATATTAAAAAGACAAAATTACCCTCCTTTTTTTTTCCTCTCCCACCCAAGTCCCAGCTTCTTCTCCATGCCAATCAAACCCTAACCCTAGCCACCACCTCACCAACCAAAACCCTAGCCGCCACCCCCACCCAGCCCCGTCTACCACCGTTGCCGCCCATTTCGGCCGCCACCCATCCCGATCTACCTCCATCGCCGTCCATTTCGGCCACCACCCAACCCCATCTACCACCATTTTCGCCAATTTCGGCCACTACCCAGCCCCATCTACCACCATCGCTGCCCATTACGGCCACCACCCAGCCTGCCGTCGCTAGCGCCTTCATCAACTGGAGCCAATTTCGTCGCCACCACCAGTCTTTTCCACCAACGGCGAACTCTATGTCGCGTCGCATCCTCGTTATCTCCCTCGCCTCTTACATCGTCGCTAGCCCCGCAATCAACCCCAGCGACTTGTGCCGCCGCCAAGCCTGCCATCAACCATAACCAATTGCTCCGCTGATTGGCCAATTGCTCCCTGATTGGCCACCAACCTAATTCAACAACCAAACCCTAGCCTATCCAAAACCAAGACCATTCCGGGGGGAGGGGGGAGGAACCTAAATCTGCAATTAGGGTTTCGGTCAAGCCCCATTTGACGCTCGCCACTAGCTTGTCCACTCACCATGACCAGCGTCGCCGCTTGCCAGCCCTGCCATCAACCTCATACTTGCGCCGGCACCACCATCTTGATCCACTACCACGAGCTGCAACAGAGGTTGGCTTCATTCCGTTAACAGTAACTTCATGTTTCACGTTGTTACAACATGGAGGAGGGACAATTTAGACTTTTTATTCATTCTGTTACGGAAGTGGACAGGTGTAACACTTTTTTAAGTTTAAGTGTCTTTTTGCAAATTTTGTAACGGGATGAGTCTTTTTGCAACGACCCCAAACCACAGGGATATTTTACGTAATTTTTCCTTCTATTTTTGTACCAAAAATATCTCCCCAAAATAGTCAAATTGAGGAAGCAACTTTTACGCAGCGTTAGAGTAGTGAAGACCATGATGACTGCCTAGAGAGAACCTAATACATATAAGTTACTACTAGGTTGAAACTTTCGAACACGTTAAAGGTGACTATCCATAAAAACTAGTTAATCAAACAAATAGTAAGATCAAATGGTTGTTGGGGTTTTTTTTTTTGTATAAAGCATAATGACATAAATAAGAAGATAGTTCCTCACCTCGTGGAGATTACAGACGATGAAACAAACAAAATATAACTTCACCTGATTTATAAAGCGAGAGTTACTCAACAGAACTACATATATACACGAAAATAAAAGAAACGCTCCTGATATAAAGGTAGTTAGAAATCTCGTTGCGGTAAAAAGTCATGCACCCAGTCTTGGTAGATGACAATACGTGCATGACAAGCAAAAGTAGTTAAAGATCTGGATTCCTTTATCTGAGACGTCGTGGCTCTGTTGAAACTAATCTGATGGAAGTCTGATAGTACATAACAAAAGTCATAAATAATAGGACGGTGGTATCAGGGATCTCCGCCATATCCGAGAGCTGATCAAGCAAAAAATTAGAGTTAGTTAAAAATGTACAAACACGTATTTATTGAGCATGTACAAACAAAATTTACTGCCATCAATGCTTTAACACGATCTTTAGCGACGGTTGGGCCTTTTTTTTTTTTTTTGCTGCAATGGAGGATCTAGGTCCATTTTAAAGGTGGACAAGGTCTCTAATGGCAAATTTCCGAACAACTGTCCTCTGCGGACCTGTATGTATATAAGTCATCTTCAGACAGCGTTTGGTGGGTCCTTTCCGGTGAGTGGTAGACAGGAAATGGGCAACAGACGATTCGCATTGGCAGCAACCAGCGACGACGACTACGAGGCGCCACCGCTGCCTTCCCGTTCGTTGCGAAGCGCCGAAGAGAGATCGGGCGGCCAGAGGAAGAGGAAGAATGTGCAGCTACAGCTGAATGACGACGAAGCGGAAGGAGGAGAGGAGGAACATAGAGAGGAGAAAAAGTCGAGGAAGCCGAAGAACGAGAGCGACGATGACGGGGACGAGGAGGAGGAGGCGGTGCAGGACGCCCAGCCAGTCGGCGACGTGGTTAGGGTTTCAAGCAAGGGTAGAGGGAGGCGCAGCCATTATGCCGCCTTTGAGTACGACGGGCTGCATTACGATCTTGTGAGTGTCCCTTCTCGAATTCCTCGTGATCACTATGCATTGTTTGGGTATTCGATTGGGGTTTTTATGCCGCGGTGATTGATTTTTGCTGCGTTGTTTGGATGCTTACTTTGGATTTGGTCATTTTTATTGTTATTACGCTTGAATCAGGAATAGTCGGAGGGGTGTGTGTGTGCGCGCGCTTTTGCGTGTGATCGGTGTTATTTGATTGAAGGGGCAAATGCTTCTCGACATTCGGGACTAGGGAGTGATTGATTTTTGCGACAAGTATGTACATTGACTCAATTCAGGATTGTCGTGTTTTATATAACTACCATGTCATTAAGCAACTGATGATCAATTTCACACTACTATCAGAAATTTCTCGGAGAACTGATTAGCATTTACAGCTAGATTTAACTTAAAGAGAATCTAAAAAAGCTTCGGTTTTATTGAATTGGGAGAAAACAACAGCAGCTGCAACACTAAGATTAAGCGGGTCGCTGCCAGACCGGTTTTTGCGAACTCAGACAGATTGGCACCTATTAAGAGATGCATGGCTTCTTTTGATAAAACCCAGCATAAAGTACATGGAACATTGCATCCTATGTCCTTCAATTATGCGACTCACCTATTAAGAGATGCATGGCTTCTTTTGATAAAACCCAGCATGAAGTACATGGAACCTCGCATCTTATGTCATTCAATTATGCGACTTTTTGGGGCATTTCTAGAACTATTTAAAGGTTTTGTTTGGAGAAAGGTGCAAAGCATGTGCTACGCCAAGTGCTTTGGGCCTAAACATTCCTATGAGTTTTCTGATATTACCATTTCACAAGTGACTTTCTATTTTCGTTCTTACATTCTTCACCTTGTAAGTTTTCTCATTTTCTTTCTTCTCATCCTCTTCTAATCCATTTAAGTGATATATTTCAATGGAAGAATTGAGAGATGAGAGAAGCTTTCCTGAGGATGTAATGTGCTTATTTTGTAGTTAGATCTTGTGTAGCTCATAGCTACTTGATCAATCTCAGACTATTACTTCCCCCACTTTTTGTTATGTTCACGGGCTTGCTTATGACTTGTGGGGTTTTGTTTCCAATTATTTGCTTTCCTCTAGTTGTTGTTTATTCGATATTTTGGGTTTTGTGCAGGAAGATTCTGTCCTTTTAACCCCTGAAGAAAGAAATCAAAAGCCTTATGTGGCTATAATCAAGGTAAATCTATGCTGCTTTACTCTTACAATGTAAGAACAATTGTAAAATGTGTGTTTAACAGGATGGAAGTTCCTGTCTTTGTTCAATGGGGTGATTGACTGTGATTAAAGACTTTCTAGATTACCTACTTCATGCACCCTCCCTAGGTAGCAAGTGGACCAGATTTAACTCAAGTAGGCTATTCCACCAGTCATGATTCTGCGCTTTAAAACTTTGTGTGGAAGGGAGGGATGGGGGGAAAACACTGCCGCTACTCAGCAAGTGATTATCTCCCCAGTTCCTTAGTTTTGTTCTCGGTGAGCAGTGGCTAACGTCGCCCTAAAACAAGAAGTCAAGAAGTAATAACAATCTAGCTCAAGTGGCATGCCTATCCACAATGCGAGACAATCCCAGCATAGTAGTGGGACGCACTCGATGAAAAAGACACGGAAGGCTAGGCTTTTAGCCATGGACCAAATTCCATAGAAATTCACCCCGAATTATAGATAACTTTGAAGACCGAAAGGTAAGCGAACTCCCTTAGCGCAAACTCCAATATCCAAGTAGCAGTTTATGTCAGTTTACAATAGACCACGTTCTGAGAGTAACTAACTAGGATCCTTTCCTTTTGACCACAAAGGGTTTTGGTTATTTTGCATGCACAAGTGGTTCTGGGCTGTCATAGCCTAACATATAGTAGATGGATATCTCATTGGAGCCTGAAATTGCTTCATGAGTAGTTGTAGTGTGATGGAAGTATGTGCTTCGTCTATTCTAGCTCAACCGGCTCTAGGAGCGTTTACCTCTCTCTGAGGATGAGTTATAGCCTTCCATGGTAGTTATTGTACCACCGGAAGCCTAATTCAATTCCTTCTTAGATGCTGTAACCATATTTTGTTTAATGGATGATTACGGGTTGAATCTAGATATTGCAGTATCTAAAATTTAAATAGTCAAGTGTGTACACTAAAGAGATGCTTTGTGCTTGGCCTTTATCTTCCTCAAACAAGCTGCCTTGTTTGTGGATACTGGGTTAGTGTCTTTCCATAGAAAGGTGTCTTTGCAATTGTCTTCATCCCTATGTTACATGGACTCTTCAGTTTGCGTGAAGTACCCGTGTCGGACACTCGACACTTGGACATGGGTATGGGATATGTGTCCGATACATCTCTTAGGATATGCCATTATGATACTATCTTGTAATCTTTTGTTTAATTAGTTATTGCTTTGAGACGAGACAAGTTGTCAATTAAAATCAAATGCATCACATAAAACACCTTTTTGCCTTCGAAATAACTAAAAAGCAATAATAAATATAAACATTTTGCCGTGTCCCCGTGTCTTGCGTTTTCAAAATTAGACGAGTTCGACACTTGGACACGTATCCGATCCGGACGCTCGTACTGAGTCCATGTAGCATAGCTTCATCCTGGTGTGGAATATTTTGTTATTTAAAAACAAGGTCGGTGAAATAGCACCACATTCCACTTGTCCTTGATTCGTGAACTTACTTTTTCCTTCATGAACTGAGTCATGATGTATTGACAGGACATTACTCAGGCCAAAGACGGGACGATGATGGTCACTGGTCAGTGGTTCTATCGTCCAGAGGAGGCCGAGAAAAAAGGTGGTGGAAACTGGCAATCAAGTGATACACGAGAACTCTTCTATAGTTTCCATCGTGATGAGGTTCCAGCAGAATCTGTGATGCACAAGTGTGTGGTACATTTTATCCCTTTGAACAAGCAGATTCCAAAGCGTAAACAGCATCCTGGGTTTATTGTCCAAAAAGTGTATGATACTGAGCAAAGGAGACTTTTTAAGCTAACCGACAAAGATTATGAAGATAACAAGCAACATGAGATTGATCTTCTTGTTCAAAAAACATTCTCGCGTTTGGGAGATGTTCCAGACATCGAGACTGAAGATGGTACCGGTGACCAGGAAGATCAAATGAGGAATAAAAGGCTACTGAGAAGAAAGAACATGTTACCCTTGGATGTTTCAAGAGAAGACGAAGAAACTGCGAGGTCTGGTCAACATCAAAAAGCAGAAACACCAGGAAGTTGTACCAATATTGCCTCAGAATACCACGACATTCTAGATAAGTTCAAGGCCCTAACTGGTGAAACACAACGGGACAGATCGTTAGAGAGGCTTCTTCAGGCGGTTCAGTTCGTATGCCCTCCTGTGGAGAATAGGCCTGGTGATGGTAATGTAAAAGGTGGATCTGATGGCACTGATCTTCAAAGCTCAAAAGTTGCAATTGGTGCTCAGGAGCAGAGTCAGAATGTAAGTTGAGTATTTTATGATTTTAAGAGGTCACCCACAGATTTTAGAAAACTTAGTGATTGATAATGGTGATGGTTGTGGAACATGGAATCCGAAGTTTGATGATACTTATATTACATTTTGCAGGGAAGATCATCATTTCTCTGGTCTGATGTTGTTTCTGCTGTAGCTGCTCTAGAGAAGGCTTCACATGAGGCTCTCTCCTCAGATTTCCAAAAGTATAACCAGAAGATGCGGCAGCTAGTGTTTAATCTTAAGGTAGAAGCCGTCCTGTTCTCAAAAAAAGTAAAAAAAAAAAAGTCTTCCTGTTTCTGCACATGCGCGTTTCACTTTGTTAGCTTCACCGGAGTACTTAGTTTAGCTCTTCGGAACATGTTGTTTGAGATCTTTGACGTTTGTGTCTATTAGAAGATATGAAGTCCTTACGAAGTTTCTCATGCATAAGATTTTACACATTTCATAACCTGATAAGGTTATAATCAAGGAAATTCTTTGAAATACTTGCTGTTGTGTTGAAAGTAAATTTCCGCTTTTTGGTCTAAAGGGAAGTCTTCTTGAATATGAAATCACTTGTATAGAGGATTCTCTCTAGGTTTTTGGCCATCAGATTACCTAGAGTTGTCAAAAGGGCCGGGCGGCCCGCGGGCTGGCCCGACCCGGCCCGTTTCTGGCCCGGGCTGGCCCGGCCCCGGAAGTGAACAGTAGAGGCCCAAAAATAAAGGGCCTTGGACCTGGGCTTAGACCAGGCCGAGATTTCATCCAAAAAAGCCCGGGCCAGGCCCGGCCCGAATCTAGCCCGAAATCAGGCCCGAAATTGGCCATGACGCAGTTCCAGGTTCGGTCGACCTCAGCCTGTGCACCGCCTACCAGCGCTCCGTCGACGGTCGACCTCAGCCTCGACGCCATCGTCTCCCGCAGCGCCGACCTCGACTGCCACCTCTCGTCCCTCCTCCGCTCCGCCGACGTCCTCCACCTCGATGCCATCGTCAAGGGCACCGCCTGCATCGACGGTGTCAAAAAAGCCCTGGCCTCCGAAGACTTCGAATCCGTCGCCACATTTGTTCAGACGTTCTTCCAAATCGACTCTCTCTTTCCCTCATTCATTCGACTCTCTCTTTTCCTCTTCACTCTTTACCTACGGCCACCCTCCATAATCATCCTTGCAACCAGCCACTACTGTTCCGGCCAACCATCACCGTACCCAATGCCAAACGCCACCATACCCACACAATCAATTTACAACCAATACCCACCATGGACAGATCTGATAAAAGAAAAAGAAGGAATTGCATATAGATCTCTTGGCTTCTCTGGTGTGGTGACGACGATGCTCACAAGGTGGTGACGGCGGTGCTAGCCAACGACAACAGCGGCGGAGGCGACGATGCTCACGAGGTGGTGACGGCGGTGCTAGGTGTGGGCATCGACGCCGTGTTGTCCTTTAAGCGGCGGCGACCGGCAGCCGTCAGATCCCATCGCCCCCATCGCCTACCATCAACCTCAGCCCTGTGACCATCTACCTCCGCCATGTAACTGCATCGCTCAAGAGCTAAAGGCGCCTGCTGTTAGAGGAGGCAACACTGGGCTTCATCCAGTTTCACAAAACAGGGGAGACCGGGAGAACATGGGGAAAGGCGATAGAGAAAATGAGAAATGTTAAGAATGGGAAGAACAAGGGAGAAGACTGAAGAGGCTGGAGAAGAACAAATCCAGCTCGCTGCCAAGGAAAAAAAATAGGCCCGGGCCCGGCCCTAAAGTTAGGGCCTAGGGCTTGGGCCTGGACAGGGCCTCCATTTCCTAGCTTTGGGCCCGGCCCGGGCCCGAAGCCCTAAATGGCCCGGCCCGTTTTTTGGCCCATTGGGCCTGGGCCAGCCCAAGCCCAGCCCATTGACAACTCTAAGATTACCCTCCTGAGGTGACATGATCGTTTGTGCTCGGCTTTAATTTCTAAGATATGTTTGCACCTGTAGAAACAACCAAAGTTGTGATTTATGAATCAAAGCCAAGAATCTGCGTGAAGATACAAATATTGATGTGCCTTACAAGGACATAAAGTACCTTGTGTGCCATTGAAATTATAGTACCTTTCTATGAAGCACTGGTGCGGCACTTAGGGTGAAGCACCGGCACCGGATATGCGTTGGGTGCGGGTGCGCCTCGGGTGTGGCACCGGTGCGTGTTAGGTGCATGTCTAGCAATTTTTTTTTAATTCTTAAATCCTGGGTGCGGATCGGATCTGTCACCACCGGCGACCATCGGGAACTCCAGCGACCACCAGCAACCTTCGGGAACTCCTGCGACCACCGGAAATCTGAGAGGAGACGCTGGAGAGAAGAAGTAGAAGAAGAAGGAGAAGGAGAAGAAGGAGGAAGGAGGAGGAGGAGGAAGAAGAAGAAGAAGAAGAAGGAGAAGGAGAAGTAGACTTACCTGCGATCCACTGCGGCGGCGAGCTCCACGCCTGCTTGTCGATGCTCTGTGCCGATGGGTTAATATTCTTATCTTTGGACTTTTGACGAGTTATTGACATTGTTTTGTTATATTATTTAAGGGCCCCAAATTGTTAAGTTAATATATAAACTAACCCGAGTATTTCAAAAAAAATAGAAGTGATACCACATAAAATTTTTATTATGTTCAGTTCTACAATTTTAATATTTATAAAACAACCCATTAAACTTAACAAATTCTTACTAATTTGGTTGAAAGCTTTAAAATTTACAAAAGAACCCATTAAACTTAAAAACTCAGTATTTTGGTTGGAATATTAATATCTTTTCACGTGTATCAAACACATATATTATGATTATTAAGATTTAAGTTGTTTAAAAATTAAATATTAAGTATAGATAATTAGAAAAATATTCATAAAATATGCCGTATCCCCGCCGCACCCGTATCCTTAAAATTTTAAAAATGCCGTATCCGCGTATCCCCACCCGTGTCGTATCCGCACCCGCACCCGTGTCCGTGCTTCTTAGGTACCTTTGGATATGAAAAAAGTGTTGTAATCTGTCAATTTTTGTCAATGTGCATTGATTATCTTTATGTTGTACATCACTTATGATGTCTGTCTGACTGCATAATTAAACTCCTAAGGGCTGCTTTTCTTAGAATTACTCGCCCATTGACCACGAAAAGACTGGTTCTATCATGAATGTAACTTCCAGGAGATTCATGACATAACTCAGTGGTAGAACCTTAGCCATAGATTGGTAGGTTCTTTATTTGGAAGGCTTCAAGTTGATCAGCCATCTTTGGTTCATAAATGTAGATCTGGGACCTCTGAAGGGGATGTGGCTATTTGACAAGTTCTGTTACGTTGTTTTCATCTTGTGATACTTGGCTGTGATCATATGTCCTAAGAGAATTTGTGATGTAGCTATTTGACAAGTTCTGTTACGTTGTTTTCATCTTGTAATACTTGGCTGTTGATCATATGTCAATTTGTTAATTGATTACTCTTAGCATGCTTTAATTCAGTTTCAGGAAGGTTGTCAACGTATTAATTGTTATGAATGCTCACATATTGCGCTGAATGTTGGTGCCTTTTCCGCTTTCTCTTTCTTAAATTTGCTCCACGAGCAGTTGATGCTTTCCTTTTTCTCTCTTTCTAACATGTATTTTCTTCTTATTCTTTGGCAGAACAATGGAGTATTGGCCCGGCGCCTTTTGAAGGGAGAGTTAGAACCTTCGAAAATACTAAGCATGACTCCCAATGAGTTAAAGGTGTGCTGTCTATATTTTCAACATACTCCCGTGCTATTGTATTCTTTCAGGACGTAAGCATCACAAATCTAAATATGCTTTTATAGTTTCAGATGTGATACTTGAATTTTTTATATCATCATGTCAATTTGAATATATCAAGTTAGCTTTAGGTGTTAACTTGAATGATTTTCTGCTGCGATTTCTGTAGACAGCTTAACCTCTAGCCATTGTAAGCCACAAACATAAAAAAACAAGGTATTTGTATCTACATAACTTGAGTTAGCTACGAAACTGTTCCTTGAACTATACACGTTTTTTGTGGATGAATCCATGTAATACCAACTTCGACCATAAGCCCTGGTTCAAAACACACCAGTCCACATTTTAGACGGTAAGTGGTCATTTGCGGCTCACATGCCATTTTTTAGTGGCGAACATGGACAAATCCATTATCCTTTTCGGGTGTTTATTTTTTCTTGCCTTTTTTTTTTCAATAAACCTGCGGGTATCAGATACTTTTTTTCTTGTCTTTCTCTCAAATTCCTTCCCCCCTTTATCACCATTGCCTTAACCTCTAAATCTTTCCATCACCATCATCTCCGACACCTAATGTAGTGACCTCCATAATTACTGTCATCGCCCCCACCCGACCTCTATTACCTCCATCAATTACTGTCATCAGTCGATGATCTCCACTGGCACCACCTTCACCACCCTTATCACAAGCCAAAACGTGTTTCCATCACCACGCGAACAACTCTTTCCCATCTCGTTGCTTCCACCGTAATTTCTTGGGGCTCTTAGTCCAAGTTCTTCCCTTTCTTCATCATTAAGAGCAGATCGAGCCCCAATTTACTGAAAACAAAGCGAACGGAGCCCTAGTTTTTAGATGATCGCTACTCAGCCTGATTACCACTCCAAAGGCTAGATTTCCTCTGTCGATGTCACTTTCACTCAAATTGTCGTTTCAAGAAATGCGGCGAGGAAATGGTGGTGGTTGATGGAGGTTTCTGTCATTGGTGAAGGCAACTGGATGGGTTTTACTTGTTGGTGGGGGGAAGTGACGACAGTATTTAATGTAAACAGATAGTCACAACAATGTTAAACTTTACACCTACTGTAGCTAGTGTCTTTTGCTGTTTGAACCTTGAGGAAGTATTAGACCTTAACTTTTTGCTTCTGTTTTGCAACTTCTTGGTGACCATCCAAATGGTGGTGGTCGGGTTTCAGTGTGGTATAGACAATTTTTTGACACGTGGCTACGCGAGCAGATCTCAAGTGCTAAGTCACTGCAACATAAGATAGATGGAAAATTGTGCCCCTCCTTTTTTGGGCATGTGAGCTGCCCATACTATCTAAAATTTGGACGGACGCTGTTCTCTGGACTGGTTTGCAAAAGTTTATCAGCCTCTGGTACTTTAGTACTACATTTAACCGCTTGTTTCCCAAGATGAGATTGTGTCATTTTACAAACTTGCCCCTGGAAGGCCATCTATTTCAAGGAACAGTTTTTTTATTAACCTCCATAACTAGCATCAGTCCCACATTTGCTTACTAATTTTTTTAATAAAGCTTGGTTAGCGTATATCTTACACCTGCTACTCTATGGGTTTATGTATTAGTTACTTGACCATTTTGTTTGGTTACAATCTCGTTTGATACGGTGAATACAGACATGAGGGTCTCATAAAGAATCTCACACACTATTGAAAGAACAGTAAAAGGAACAAAGGCCCTTTAATTTGCCAACACTATAATTGACCATGAAAACTTTAGTCTTGAAGAGTCTAATAAACCAATGTTACTATTGACCATGAGAGGTTTGGTGCTGAGCGATGGATACTTGTGAGGTGTGGTAGACAGTAGACTGAATCGACATCCAGGAATACAATAAGCATCCCTCCCCTTCAACCCCCCCCCCCCCCCCCCGGCTTTCCTCTTCTGCCTTTTCTTGACGCAGGTAGAATATCTTTCAAACTTTTTTATTTGTTTATTTATTCCTATTTCCAGGAGGGAATTACGGCCGAGGAGAGATCAAGCAAGGAACCTGAAGAGTTTCCTCACATGCAGGTCACTTTTCTCTTTTGAGCTCAGGATCTGGTTTTTACTTCTGTGTGATTCGAAGATTTGATGTATACCCCTCCCCTCCGTGGAGAATCTTTGTTTTGTGCTATTATACTCCATGAGCCATGCATGGGAAAAGAGTGAACTGATACTACAGGAAGTTAGCTTTAACATTTTTTATGTCCCTTTAATGGTGAATTTGTTCCAACCATTCACCATGGACCAATGGAAGCTGGCTATAGATCAATTCTGGTGAGCTAAGATGAGATCCTGCATTATTTTAATTGCTCTGCATAGGTGAAGAATGCTGGAGATCAATGTGGAAAAATGATTTGATATACTCATTAAGAAACCAAGTGTCCAAATAAGCACTGTTGTGCAAAGTGTTGGATAGATACCATACACAGCAGAGCAATGACCCGAGAGCAGATTCACCACCGACAGGGGGACAGGGCTATCTCAAGGCTCATCACGACCTACAGGCAACACCGGCCAGACCTGGGAAGACAACCCGAGAGAGTGCAATTTATAAAGTGCTTTTAAGATGATCTGTGACCAGTTCATTGTTTGGCTTGTGTAGCAGATGACTGATGCTCGCTGCAAGAGATGCACGGAGAAGAGAGTGGGTGTAAGAGACATCATTCAAGCTGGACTCAATGCCCGTTACCAGGTTCTCTCTTCTTGTTGCAAATCTGGTTATTTGCTAATAATTCATCCTACTAGCATCATATCTAGTGAAAGATAAAGTGAATTCGACTGTTATATGCATGCTTACAAACTGAGATATTCTGGTGAATTGCTATGTGGGGCCATGATTAGAAAGGAAAATTGGTTGGAACCCTGCAACATCTTATGGGGAAATTGCATTTGGCCCCCATACCGCGAGCCGTCGAACAAGCCTTCTATCACTATTTGGTTGTCTAAATCTTCTTCCACTTCCGTTGATTGCACATGATTGGCATGTCCATCATGGCGAGTAAATAACGTAGTTACCCTATGGCCTTGTAGTTTTCTTCATTTATTCGAAAGAATAACATCCAAATTCGGACATGTATAAATCCATGGATTTACTACATGTGCTTTGTATGGAAATAGAATGACAGAGAGAGATAGATTGATAGGTAGGTAGGTGGGTAGAGGGAGGGAGGGGGAGAGTTCTCCGCCATCCTGCTTGGATATTGCCAGCATAGCAAGTTGACTATTCACATCTGCAAAACTTAAGGGTCAAGATGTTAGCATCTCTTTTAGAAGTACTATCCAAGTTTAACTTGAACTGGTTGAACTAGACTCGGATTGTAATCGGCTTTCTTGTCCAGCACACAGTTATTTTGGTATTATATATTGTTTTTAGCGTGCTTTAGTCTGGAACTTAGTAGTAATACCTTTGGACTGAGCTCACAGGTTCGTAAATAAGAGCTTAGGTGCACTGGATGATGTAGCATTTTTTGAACTGTGTTACCCAAAATTTCAATATTTCAATTCAGTTCTTATTTTTTTTTTTTGGGGTTCATGTTGCAATTTCAGCTGGAGTGTACTGGCTGTGGTAATACGTGGTATGCTTCTAGAGATGAAGCATCTACTCTGACTATAGATGGGCCAAGTTCTGCCACTACTGTAGGCACTGCACCATTGGCCACTGCCAAGTTTGAAGATGTTGAGAAGAAGCTAGCGAGCCCCCATGAAGCTGAGAAGGATCCAAATGATGATTTGAAGAAAACAACTGAACCCTACATGCCAGTCTTGGACAACCAGAAATCCTCCAGCAAGCCCAGAACTGAAGAAAATACAACAGCAACTACGAGTGCTTAGTGTTAACTTGTCGGTAGTTTTAGGTAGGTGCTGGATCTCAGTGCCTACGATGTTTATATGTAAAGCTATAAGTTCGTCCCTACTATGATCTCAGATCTCAGCCTTATGCGATGAGAAGTTGAACAGTTTTAACAGTGTAGCTCTAGGTAGAGTCGAACAAGAGCGGTAACTTACTTTTTAGAAGGAAATCAGTGTTTCTACTGGAGAGTCGTTTCCTGCCAATGAGAGAGCAGTGAGATTAGCATCATCGTTCTTAAGCCCATCTCCTTTTGAAACTTTTGTGTAAAAGCTTTGCCAACGTTTAGCTGATGTATTTTGCTGACACTTACGGATAATGTAAATAAACTCGAGTTCGGGAGTAAATTAATTGTCAATGACTGTTTTACCATAATAGAACTTGTGTTCTTTGACCAAGCAGAATGTTGATGGCATTTAAACTTCAAGTGAAATGCCCCCCCCCCCCCCCCCCCCCCTTTTGCATTGTATTCTCAGTCATTCTCTCATCACCGCCGCACCACGACTGCACTACCATCATATGCACAAATCATCATGACACCACTTCCACCACCGATCTAGGGCACATAAATGCACACACTCGCACATGAGGATTCATCATGACACCACTACCACCACCAATCTAGGGCACATAAATGCACACACTCGCACCAATCTAGGGCACATAAATGCACACACTCGCACATGAGGTTTCACGTCATTGCCCGCACCTCCACCATAATAGTCACTCCCGCCTCCACCGAAAGACTCCCACCGTCGCCCCTTACCTTCTCAATCCACACCAATCTAGGGCACATAAATGCACACACTCGCACATGAGCTCCACCATAATAGTCACTCCTGCCTCCACCGAAAGACTCCCACCGTCACCCCCTACCTTCTCAATCCACACCTCCAGCGTAACACACCCACCATCACCTCCACCGGAACTAATCTAAGGAAAATCTGAAATTGGATTTGATTTGATCAAAACCCTTCTCATTTTTTTTAAAGTCAAAACCCATCACAAATTTCAAACGCTGGATTGGACAAAGAACAAGGATGAAGCTAGGTATGCAGTAGGAAATTGAAGCCTAAAATCCCTAAATTGGTATGCAGACGTATTTAGATGCTTATTTGTATAGATTTGAAGTTTTAAGCGTAGTATAGGAATTGTGAAAATATGAAACGGCCACGTTAGCCAACATCATTAGTTAGGTCACGAAAACCTAATGTTGGGGGAATATGATAGTCTTTTTTTTCTTTTTCACATTTTGGATACACGTGTTCACTTTGTGAAATCAATGTTTTTGACTGTAATTTATTCCCAAGCTCAAAAAATTTAATAATAATATTCCTTGCACTTTTTAATGCATCTGTAACTTAATCTACTGTGCTTTTCTGTGGTATATTATGGCACAATGGAAAAGCCATTTGCACTTACTAGCCAAATCACTGGTGACTTAAGTAGACTACTCATATATTTTAGGGTCAAATACACGTAGGTATTCTGAAACTACTACAAAGTCTCAATTAAGGGTTCCAAAGTTTAATTTTTACACATAAGGGCCTGTAACTCCAAATTTGCAATAAGTGAGTACATCCGTCCACTTTCTTAACGATTGAGGCTTTTCCGTCAGGGGTATTTTTGGGTTTCCATATTTGGGTGTTTTTCTCTTCTTCTTTTTCAAAATTTCACCTCTCTCCTCCCCATCCTCAATTAATCCGTTTCTTTCTCTCTCTTTCTTTCCTCCTCTCTTCTTCCCCCTATTTTCTTCGTACTACCCGAACTGTAGCCCAGGGAAGGGAAGACTGTGATGAGCCAACAGGCGGCGAGGCAAGGGAAAACCAATGGTTGGCAAGAGGCAGGAGCTTTTTGTACAAGGGTTTTGGCTCTTTGAGGAGGGGAAGGAAAAATTGAGGCGTCGGTCCCCGATCGCCAGCGACAGGTACGACGATCATGGTTGATGCCGATCGATTGTCGAAGAAGGTTCAATTGAAGTGGCTGGCTTGAATAACCCTTTTCTTTTTGTTGTTCTGTGACTGTAAGCGTGGTTGTGTGGATCTGGTTCCTCACCCACCGTCGTGGGTCTTTTGTGATAGATCGGTGGGTGGCACCAGTCATCACCTGTGGTTGCTGTCGATCGTGGCAGTGGTGTGGCCATAGTGGAAGTTGACAGATCTGCGCGTGAGAGGAATTAAGCCATCGACAGCATGCCTCTTATGATCTGAACGAAGATCTGTATCGTCCTCGATGCGTAGGCTATACCTGTATCGTCCTCAGCGCGTAGGCCTTCGGCTGAGCCAGCTCGGCCATGGCGCCGCCGCCGGTGTCTCTCACTAACTCCTAGTCTAGGTTGCGGCTACAGTGCATGTGTCCTCGAGGGAAGCAAATCTCATATGTTGTGTGTCTTTGTTACATCTGACGAAGTTGTGGTCAAGGTGGTGATGGTAGTGCTGTGATGATGCGGCGGGTAAAGCCATGGTGATTTTGGGTGAATTTAGTGGGGTTGCAGGTTATTAAGACTTGGTCTCTTCGTCTCTTTTTGTTACCGATTTTCTTTCCACTTTTCCGTTCAGTAGCGACGCCACTGGGATCTACTGTCGACTAGTGTGGTTGTTGCCACTGTCGGTGGTTTCTTGTCCCCATGGGTGAGGGGGTGGCTGTTGTTGCCGCCGATGGTTTCTTCTTCTTAAGGAAGAAGAAGTGAAACTTAAAAAAGAAAAGAGGAAAAACATCCAAATATGGAAACCCAAAAATGCCCCTGACGGAAAAGCCTCAATCATTAAGAAAGTGGACGGATGTACTTACTTATTGTAAATTTGGAATTACAGGCTCTTATGTGTAAAAATTAAACTTTGGGATCCTTAATTGAGACTTTGTGGTACTTTCAGGGTACCTACGTGTATTTGACCCTATATTTTACAAACACGAATCAGAGATCTAATAGAAACAGTGTGGACCATAATCACGTAGTTTGCACTGCTACTATATTGGAGAGTTCGGAATTGTGACACGAGTTAAACGTTACAGACCATCCATATCTCTTGGCTTTCCAAGTAGGCAGGATAATCTTTTCATTGTCATTAACCTCAAGCTCTTCTTATCAAATATGGTTACCAAATACCTCACGAAATTTTGTAATTTCTCCTTAATAAGAAAAATTGAATCATCTTCGTCGCTTGCCCAAAAATAAGAAGGTTAACATCGACTGTTTCTGATAGTTGGAGTTGCAAAATAAGTAGTAAATTTTTAACTAATATTTAATTTTTGACAAAGAAAGCAAGGATTATAATAATAAAGGCTCCGTGAGTTCGTTGTGACCGACAATTTGCCTTCTCCCGCCTAACAGAGCATCAGCAGCACTCGTATTTACCTTATTCTCCTCCATCACTAACAAAGCGTCTCAGCCATAATAATTGTCCTTCTAGCCATTTTGTCATAATTTAATTTCTTTATATTATCTTGATTCATGGAAATCTGTCATTGATCACCTCTCTTGAAGGGATTGATGAGAATAGGTGGGAGTGAGATTTTAAAATTCGAAACTGGCATGAGTTTACACTAGTCCGCACGATAATATTTGATTGAACTGTAGACATAATAAAATGTATTACATTTGATTCAATTTTTAAAATTGAGTTTTACTTGAACCATGTTATTTTTGCACTTCTTTTATCGATGAAAATGTACTATTAGTAAATTTTTAATTTGTTTTATAAAAGATGTGAAAAAATAGCGCGATATACGTTTGAGTAAACAAATAAACACATCTGATGACAAGTTCTCATAATTGGGTGGCAGGTCGGGGTAGCAGGTTTCAAGCTAATACATAAAACGGGTGATAGCTTTTTACAACTTCACACTTGTTTTCGGGTTTTTGACTTCTTGAAGAGAGTTGTTGTTTGAATGCATCGTGACGGTGATCTGCATCGCTTCTATCTTGTCACATTTGATTTGAATTTGTAAATTGAACAGTGGTGAGACTTATTTTTTTTCAACTTTTCTCTACGGCGGCCGTGTTGGCCATTATAATTTTTAGAGTCAACATCCGCCGGAACTCTTTTAAGGTATACCTTATTCTCTTAATAAAATTTTCTGTATACCAAAACAAAGAAGTGATGGTGATATGCTACGAGCCATAAATTCACGAGGGGCATAACAGTCAATTACAACACAGGTTCAGATCTCAAAAACCATGTATAACATGGTAATTACAGTACGGAAATCTGTATTATACTACGTTCAAACATCGCCATTTAATATCTAATAAAATCTGGGGAGTACATTAATGGAAAGAATCCTGCCTAAGTAAAGCCAAGGCAAACTATGTCCCAATTCCCCATAACATAAGATAATTTCCGCGTGTCAGTGATTCTGTATTTAATAATTGGGATGTCACCCCCTTTATTTTTAGTCATGGAATACCCAAATTACCCCTGATGTGAAAGCTCAATGACTTTGTATTGAGGGGTGTTTTTGTCTTTTGGGCAGAGCTTAGCCTCCTAATCCATGCCCAAAACAGTAGCCTAAAAGGTAACGTTAAGGGAAAATGAGAGAGGAGCACAGTAGCATATGATGACTTGAGCAAAGATTTGCTTTTCTAGTGGACATGAACAGAAGCTTGGCAGCTCTCTGTCTCCAAGTACCCTTGCTCATGTGAGAGAGAGAGAGAGAGAGAGAGAGAGAGAGAGACATGCTTTCTCTCTCTAGAAACTCTCCTTTTGTGTTGGTTATTGCTTTACTGCTGCTTGGTTTGGTCTGGTGGGTGCTAATTGTTTTTATTCACTTTTTGCCCATCTGCTTTTCTTGATTCTTTGGGAATTCTAATTGCTTTTTTTGGGTCATAGCTGACTGGTCTTTATGTGGGTTTTTGGTATCTAGAATGGGAGGAGTGTAAAATGGGTCATTTTCAGCTTACAAGACTTTGAACTCAAGAGACTGGAAGATATGATTGCTTCTTATGCTTACAGCATGCTGGAATTTTCTTTGGATGCACTTCTCTGAGATCTAGTGTGGGGTATGGCCGTTTTCACCAGCATTTTATACTTTATTTGGCTTGGAATACAAGAGTATGTAAAGATGTTTCTTTCTTAATGATTTTTAGTTCTTTATTATCCCGCCTATGAAGTATCTTTGAGATCTTAGGTTGCTTCTTGGTAAGACTAGTTCTGTTGAGGGTTCTCTGATCTCAAGCTTTAGAATAATGTGTAGGTCCAGGAATTTGAGAACAGTTAGGGATTTAAGTTCCTTGAACTGTTGCTTCAAACGTTGTGTTTAGGGAGATTTCACCTTGGTGTGATAACTTCACATCAGTTTGTGTGGTTGAAGCATCTTTCTCTGGTTCTGAACAATGGGTATGGCCTTTCTCTAAGTTCAGATTTAGTTTTGCTACTGAAACATGCATTGGCATTTCATTAGGAGAGAATTACTTTTGAATTCATCCGCTGTCAAGTTTAACTGTATGAAATCTGTTTGGATACTAGCTGACTGATAAAATGGGTATACACTCCAGTCACTACTTTAATGTATTTGCTTATTTTGTCTGTATTTGCATGAAAAGTTAGGTGATTTTTCAATATTGTGCTACCTAAGTGATATAGTTGTTTTAATTTCCTACAAAAAAGCCCGACTAGCAGATTCGATTTAGGGTTAATAACAGACCTACCAATGTGCCGGACTGCCTTTTTTTAGTACAAGTCTATTAATTAGGAGGTTAGATACAGCTCTTAAATTGTTCGATTTGAATTCTAGGTGAACTTCATCTCTAGAGCAGTAGATAGGTAAGCATGTTCTAGGCATTGATCTGTTTTTATTTTTTCCTTCTTGTAGATTTTAGATCTATCAATGAGAATAGACATGGAGCTGGAATTCGACAAATATTGTGTAGTAGGCGGAAGTCCTGACACTGTTCTTCCATCTCCTCGGCCTCGTTCAAAAGTCGAAAAAAGAAAAGGCAAGGGAAGACCAAAATGTGGAGACGATCTATCCAGCAAAAATGCTGATTTCAGAGAGATTAGATTACATCGCTACCGCAGTGCCTCCTGTAAAAGCATTCCATCTAGAAGATATGCGCTGGAAGGCGAAGAAGTGCTAAAGAGGGGTTCCGTTTATCAAAGCTCCAAAGAAGTAGGGGATATGAAGAGAATGAGAGCTGTTGAAGGAAGGAGAAAGATTGAATTGCCGCGATTCAACGCCACTACTTTCTCTGTTGGAATTGTTGATTCATTGTGTAGTTCAGATGAAGATAGCTCTTTAGTTGAGCAGAAGAGATCCTCAATGATGTCCCAAAACTCAGAATCAAATGCATCAATCAACAAGCCCGATATATCTTCGGATTTCTTAGATCTCTCCTTTAGTCCTGTTTCAAAAGAAGCTGCTGGTATTGGGATTAGGGAAAGAGATTCTGCTTTCACATTGCACAAGTCACTATCTGCTAAATTGGAACTCCCGCATTCGCCTTGTCAGTCTGACAGTGATTGTTCCAAATCCAGCAGTCCGAAGACCCGTTTCAGCCCTATTAGAAAGATGTTTGATCCCTTTGTCAAGTCTAAGTCTCAGAGAAGTCCACTGGGTTCGACCGTTGAAACTGGTGAGGTAACACGAAGTGGGCTTGGAACCAGCAGGCAAAAAACATTACGGAAGTCTCTGCTGCATGATTTCTCGAACACCGCACGGAGTATGCAATGTGATTCTCAGCTAGTCAAAAAAGAGAATGCACAGTGTTCAGCGGTTCACCTACATGGCCTTCTCAAGTTAGGAAATAAACACGGAGAGCCATATTTTGAATTCATGGTCAAGTTCCCCGAAGATGCTTTAGTGGCCAAGACGTGGAGAATAGGAAATGCAATGAATTGGGTATATACCTTTCACGCTGTACACAATAAAAGGAAGAGTAGTGCTAGTGGATGGGGATTGAAAGATACCAACAAGGAATCCTCTGTGCTGGGACAGATGCAAGTTTCCTGTCATTTATGTACCGAACTAAAAGATGCTGGTGCTTATGACAACTCTATGGTGACGGAGTTTGTGCTGTACGATATAGCACATGCTAGAAAAAGCTTTGCTGCTCAAGATAATTTGTGCCCTTCACCTGATGTTGCTAAGTCTCCCAAGGGTTCCATTGAAACTTCAAGTGACGGAACTTGTGAGTTGGATAAGGTAACTGATCAAACAAGGTTCAGACTTCAACCGAAACATGTCTCTGAGAGTGGTCATAATGACTTGTCCACTCATCCTTGGGAACCAGCAGATTTGCATCCAAGCCTTGAAATTGCAGCCATCGTTATAGAAACCCCGTTCGAGAAGAGAGAGAGCTTGAAATGGAAGAGAGCGGTTAGTAAAAGTGATCAGCCACTTCCAGACTTACTTGATGCTTCTGGTGCTGAGCAGATAAAGAAAGGCATCTCTGATTGCTTAAGCCCAGCAAAGGTGAATGCCGTGATCCCCTCCGGGAATCATAGTTTGCCCACTACAGATAGTTGTGGCCCTTCACCATTACTAGACCGGTGGAGGTTAGGTGGCGGCTGTGACTGTGGTGGCTGGGATATGGGGTGCCCCCTTCTTGTTTGTGGAAATCCCAATTTTCAACGTGCTGAAGACCATCCATTCATGGGGAATCAGCGGCCTTTGGAACTCTTTGTTGAGGTAAGCTTTCTCATCGTCACTGCTGATCATCCATCTACACTAGCATCTGCAATCACCAGTGGGATCACCACCGTCCACCAAGATTTTTTCTTGTGGGCGGGAATGGGAGTGAAATGAGGAAGTTTTGACCCAATGTTACTAATATGAATGTAGATATGTTTGCTCTCTCATATAATTAACTGATCGTAATCGTACACAGGGAACAAAGGAGAAAGCACCAGCACTCAGAATGACGGTTACGCAGGAGGGACACTATGCAGTAGACTTTCATGCACAATTAACCACACTACAGGCCTTCTCCATTTGTGTTGCTATCTTGCACGGTACTGAAGCCTCCATTGCTGTAGGGCAGGAGAGAGATAAACAATTGTTGCAATGCAATTCCCTGAGAGTATTTATTGGGGAGGAGGTTAAATATTTGATGGAAGCTGTAGCGGAGGAGGAGAGAAGGAAAGTAAGTAAAAAGATGGAAGAAACCCCTCCATCTTTTGTACTCAACCCACCCTTTTCTCCAATTGCTCGCGTATAGAATTTGATAATGTCCTCAGCTAGGCAGAAAAGAATACTCCCAGAATCCTGGATTGGGTTCGTGGTGGTCACCGCTGTCGGCAACCAGAGTTGAAATGAGATTCCAAAGCCTTCAGAAAGCATGCAAAGCAGAGACCCAACCGTCTGGCATGCTTGATGAAGCTTAAAAAGTTGCAAAGAGAATCCCAGATTCAGTTTACGTCTGTGGCTGCCAGTCGCCATTTCCCATACCGAGGGTAACTACATCGGAAGTCGTACAGGTTTTGAAGTAATTTCTTTGTTCTTACGATTTTCAGTAGCTGAACGTCAAAAAAGAAAGAAAAGGGAATACGATACTGCCCATAATATTAGTCTATAGCGAGGGAGAAGTAGGCATTCAAAATTTTTGAGGAAAAATGCTGTTGCGGTTACTTTGTAATTTTGTGAGGTAGATCCTGGAATGCTCCAAGAAAATCTCACTATAATCTTTAGATCCAAGTTCATATACTCTGTAGCTCTACAATAAAGCAAGATGGCCTTCTTCTTACCTTCAATTTTTTCACAAGCTCTGAAATTGTTGTTTGTAACTTTTTTGTACGTCAGTGACGGTAAACTCCTTACATACTTCACAATCTCTGATCTTGTTCTTTGCAACTTTTTGCATGCTGCCAGTGTCATTAAAAAACTTTAAGCCATTTGGATGGCAATCGCAGGATTTTGCAAGCAGATAGTGCAACTAGAAATGGCCATGAGTCTGGCTTACTTTGTTCTCTTGATTCGTCCTGTCCTTGGTACCAAACTACTTATTTTGCACCAGACTGGCTTCATTACCAACACACTGGTGACATGCATTCTTCTCTCTCATTCTTACAGGAAAGAAAGAGTTTTCAAGATGATAGGCCTGTAAAATGAACCAAGCTACTCAAGCTTGATTCACGATTGATCGCTTAGAGAACAGCTTAGACAAACAGTGATTAACACACCACCCCACAACTCCCAACACACACGCACCCCCCACACCCCCCCGGGGGGGGGGGGGGGTCGGTGTAGGGGACCAAAAGGCACACACATGACACCACAGAAGCTAGAAAACAAAGGAAGAAAGAAAAACTAGTCCCAGCTAAGCTGAAAACAGATGCAACTTTCTATACGTTCAAAGTACATTTACATGTGTTTGTAATTGCTATTAGCAATTAGTTCAACTCTAACCCTTCTTATATGATTCTTCTTCCTATCATACAGATCAACAGACAGCGGCTTTACCAAACAAGACCGTACAAAGGCAAAATGACTGTTGCAACCAAGCTGAATCTGCTCCACTTACCTGAAGATGCCGGTAGCCAAATATCGCTCTTCACCCATACATCACCAGTGAAAAAGCCATCGTAGTTGAACACAGCCAATTCCCCATCCCTATCCAATAATGTTGTGTTGTACCTACTAGGGTTTCCACTTCCATCAGACGGATTCGGCAAGCCACAAGGCAAATCAATGAAGCGAAACTCCGCCATACCAACAACAAAAGCTATGAGAATCTCTTCCTCCCTCACCATACAGGTGTATCCCTTGCTGTAGATAATGCCATTTGCTGGAAAGGTACGCACCGAGATGAAATAGAATGCAATCCGAGCCTAGTATATTAAGCAAGGACGGAACAAAGACATGGACCAGAGTTGTGCGCGAGGGAAAAAAGACATGGGGTTAGTACATGATGACAATCATTAGTCGAATGTTTAAGTCTAGAGTCAAGTCCATGGTTAGGGCCTCTAGAATTCTCTGTGAGTCTAGAAAGTGATGTCATCAAGTGACACGTGACGCTTTCTAAGAGTCACACCTCACCAAGAGGGGGCCGACGTTGAATTTTGAATGTTGAACATTTGTTGAGTCTTACAAAAAGTGATCTTAGAGTGGTCAAAAGTGCATAGCCGGATCGACAAGAGGTGTCAAATGGGCCGGGCTTAGGCCGGCCCAGCCCAAGCCCAACGGGCCTCCAACAAAACAGGCCGAGGCCGGGATCGGGCCTGGTGACTGAAAAACGGGCCGGGCTTGAAATCTGGATATATGGGTCCAGTCTAAGCCCTGGCCCTAGGCCTAATATTTAGGGCCCGGCCCGGGCCTAAATTTTTTTTGTGTGTAATTTTCTTTCTTTTATTGGCTATAATTATCCATCTTTACTCATAATGTTGTTTTATTAGAGATACCACTTCCTCATGAATTTATCTTGAATTGGGAAAAAAGAATTGGTTACTACGTAGGTATTTCCTTTTAAATATGTCTAGTAACTTTTATTTTGTAACTTTAAAACAATTATTAAAAGAACGTATGCAAAACGATTGTAATGCTAAAACAATTGGTAAAAAAATGTATGCAAAATGACTCTAATAACATTTAACGACAATGATCGTTATATAGAGCAAAATGTTGTAGGCTACTTTTACTTTTAATAATGGGTTGACCCTCGAAAAACTTTATTGTTGATGCACTCTTACATTTTACCATTATCATTCCTCAATGCTAAAAAGGAACTAGAGCAAAAGCGAGAAGCAAAAAAATGTTTTCTTTTTGTGTGTCAATTCTTGTTGTTTTAGTAAGAGACGTGAATATGAGATTTGTCAAAATCGTGCAATCAAAGAAAATCTTGTAAGTATAATTCGAACAGTACACAAATCTTGATCTCAAAATATGTTTCAAGATTACGTTTCTTCGTCCGAAAGTCTACAGAAAAATGGTTGTTAATTATCCGAAGTGCGAAGCAAAAATATTCTTATAGAGACGTCTCTCAATAATATCACCATGACTCTCAAAGTTTGGGGTGTTTTTATAAATACGTAAAGTTTAGGGACATTTGTGTAATTTTATAAAAAATAATTTAAAAACTATGTTTTATTGTCTTGCCACCTCCTCCTTGTTACAATGACTAAGCTAGTTAAATGTTAAAATATGGGATATGTGGATAATGGATGTCTTGGGTGGAAGATAATGAAGGAAAAAGAAGAACCAAGAGGTCCAAGACAGAAAACAAGAAAATGAAACAGCCAAACAGTTTGGCCCAAACTGCCCAAACACGGGGCCAAATTTAGGGCCAGAAAAGGGCCCAATTTCGAGCTTTTCTGGGCTGGGCTTTTTCGAGCTTTTTTAGGGCCAGGCCGGGCCATTTTTGGTGAAACCTTGACCTGGTCCAAGGCCCTTTATCCGCAAGCCTGCACTGTTCATTACAGGGCCGGGCCAACTCGAGCTTTTTCGGGCCGGGTCGGGCCAGCCCGCAGGCCACCCGGCCCATTTGGCATCTCTAGATGGACTAACAATATTATTAACACACACTCCCAAGGTCCAACGAAAGTAATGTTGCACCACCTAGTGGCTGACCCGCCTCCACTTGTTCGAGCCCAAGCTAAAAACTTGGTGCTCATTGTACATCTTCTTATCACCGGTACACGTGGATTTGAAGAGACCTTGTGCTGATTGCTAACGGGGTCGAACCCAGACAAGTAAAACAACATTGTCTCCTTCTCCCTGGAGCTAACGGGGAGAGGCAGGGTGGTGGGGTTATAAATAAGAAGAGGGGAGTTGGATTGATTGGGAGACAGAATTGGGTTCTAAGGAGTGCCAACAGCCTCTATGTTTGGTTCAGCTATTGATCGGAGTCGTTGAGGTGGCTGGCAGTGGTGGGAGGAGGAATGGTGGCGGAAAAGATTTGGGATTTGGGGTCTTCGTATCTGCATGTGAGGGTAATGAGGAAGGTGTGGGCATCAGGCCATGGCAGGGAGTGCCTGTAATGGTCACAGACGAAGGACTGTTGAAGACGACAGAGTTAAAGGATAATGAGATGGATTAGCAGCCAGCGAGAGTGTTTACAGATGAACTTGCGAGGATTTGCATGAAAAGGACATTCTGTGGTATGTTTAGGCGTGGGAGAGATAATTATGTCCTCTTTTTGGTTGGGGAGTTAATATTGCATCAGAAGCGGTACCGGAGGGGGTGGCGGTGGGAGGAGGAATCGTGGTAGCGGTGATGGTAGTGGTGGCTAGAGGAGATACGACGTGGTACAATTAACGGGTGAGATATGCCGAGACGGAGAGATTTCCACAGGTCAAACCAAAGACTTAGACGGTCCAAGATGTTGGATACTACGTATACTTTGTGTATATTTGTGCAGAAAACAATATCGTAAATATACTAACATGCATATGTTAAGGTTCCAAAAACAGCAGTAACGTAAGGAAAGAAATAATAGTATATTTAACAACTCACAAGAAGATTGCAGAACAGCAAAGGAAAAAGGTCGAGGCGTGAATTTGATTCACTGTCCTTAAGACTTATTCGTCCCGCAATGGTGCTGACGGTTCTTGACGACAGTCTCCCAGGATACAACGACAATACGTCTGAAATAGGTGCACTCCAAATTGCAGACCCGGCGAACCAAAACAAAGGCACAGAACTCTTCTTTCGGACACAGGAATATATCAGAAAATAATTTCGGGATTCAGTTGTATTTATTTTTGTAAAACTGACTCGTATTTATACACAGTATTCACTGGGGGGTGCAACTCTTCACAGGAAAAACTGTTTAGCTGGAAAGGTCACAACTTTCCGGAAAAGAAAATAAATAAATAAATAAACTTTATTTATTTAAATATTTTTTGTCCCAAAAAGAATAAAGCCTAATGGGCCCAAGCCCAAGCCACGGACCGGGATGGGATGGGGCAGGGCGGCGCGCGCGTGGTGGACCTTGGGTCAACCTAGGTCCTCCCTCCTTACAAAACATGGGTACCCCCAAGGGGCCCATCCCTTAGCTCAAGACTAAGCCTTATAAGGAGACAACATTTGCTTTAATTCTTCTATGTGGGATTCTCTCTTCCCTTCAAGTTGATCCACCAACTTTAACTTCAATTTTTTCATTCACCTTCCATTTGTTTTAGACATGTGAATATACCATGATCATCTATTCTAATAGATGAACATGAATCAATTTGGTCCTAACCAAAATATGGTTTAGAACCCATTTGAAAATTGATTCAAAATTGCTTCTCACAATGGGTTTAAGACCCAATTCCAACAATCCCCCACATGAATAGAAAATTGACTGGACACTAACACAAAGAAACACTGACACAAGAAAGAGTTCTTTAGAACGACACTGCATCGGGATAGGTAGCCGATGGCCTTGAACCTTCCCTAGTGAGAACTATCGGATTTACTGGTTACCCAGTGAACATGATGTCTTGAACTGTTCAACCTTTAGTGTAAACCAAGACAATAGAATTTCACACAGTATCGTTCAAACATTGTTTTGAGGTTCTCATTGTTGTGTTCATTTTGGCCCTGAACACTCCTGGTATTCATGAGTACTCTCTGATAATTCAGCCGTACAATTCTCATAGAAGCGGCCCACTTCTTACTCACATAGGTGACTTCTTATTAGAGGTTCCTACTGCACCCCCCACTTGGATTTCCAAGATATAAGAGTCATTAAAAGCATAGCTTAACCTAACCTTTTGAAGGTGCCACTGTCTTCTCATCATAGGAATGGATATTAGGGTTTTAACCCCCCACAGTGCTCTGTCTGAGTCGCATTTACATAATTCGGTTTTCCCTTTGAACCTAGATCTTGGGATCTCCAGTCAGCTAGGTAGGGTTTCCATTATGGCAACTCTTTAGTTCATAGGCTTAAGACCCATTCCCCTCGAGAACGTATTTACTTTCTCTCTAGTCAAAGCTTTCGTTAATGGATCCGCAATATTATCCTTTGACTTCACGTAGTCAATAGAGATAATTCCACTAGAAAGTAATTCTTTAACGGTATTGTGTCTGCGACGTATGTGTCTAGACTTGCCGTTATACATACTGCTTTGTGCTCTTCCAATTGCAGATTGACTATCACAATGTATGCAAATTGGTGGCACAGGTTTAGACCAATTTGGAATATCCTCCAAGAAATTACGAAGCCACTCCGCTTCTTCTCCTGCTTTATCTAAAGCAATGAATTCAGATTCCATAGTGGATCTGGCAATACATGTCTGTTTAGAGGATTTCCAAGAAATAGCTGCTCCTCCTAATGTAAACACATATCCACTTGTGGATTTTGTTTCATTAGAATCTGATATCCAGTTGGCATCAGTGTATCCTTCTAATACAGCTGGATATCTTGTATAATGTAGACCAAAGTTTAAGGTATATTTTAAATACCTTAAAACTCTTACAATAGCTAACCAGTGATTCTTTCCCGGATTACTAGTATATCTGCTCAGTTTACTGACAGCATATGCTATATCGGGTCTCGTGCAATTCATGATATACATTAGGCTACCAATTATGCGCGAATACTTTAATTGAGATATGCCTTCCCCAGTATTCTTTGTTAGATGTAAATTTACATCTAGCGGTGTCTTAACCGGACTATCATCATAACTTTTAAATTTGTCTAGCACTTTCTCAATATAATGAGATTGTGACAAGACTAGTCCATTTGATGTTTTGGTAATTTTCATACCAAGTATAACATCAGCCACACCCATATCTTTCATATCAAATTTACTGGCCAACATTTTCTTTGTAGCCTTAATGAATTCATTATTGCTCCCGATAATGAGCATATCATCCACATAAAGGCAAACAATGACATATCCTTTTTCCGTCCCTTTAACATAGACACATTTATCACATTCGTTGATTCTAAAGCCATTTTCGATCATGACTTTATCAAACTTTTCATGCCATTGTTTTAGAGCCTGTTTTAGTCCATAAAGTGACTTAACAAGCTTGCACACCTTCCTCTTATGATCAGGAGCTACAAACCCCTCGGGTTGCTCTATATAGATCTCTTCATTTAGATCTCCATTTAGGAAGGCTGTTTTCACATCCATTTGGTGTATCTCAAAATTATTGATAGCTGCAATAGCTATCAATATTCGAATGGATGTTATTCTCGTTACTGGTGAATATGTATCAAAATAATCAAGGCCTTCTTTTTGTCTATATCCCTTGACAACCAATCGGGCCTTATATTTTTCGATCGTTCCATCAGCTTTCATCTTTCTCTTGAAAATCCATTTACACCCTAATGGTTTATTTCCAGGAGGAAGATCCACCAGTTCCCACGTATGATTTTGCATGATGGATTCTATTTCACTGTTAATAGCCTCTTTCCAATGAGGAGTTTCGGGACTCGACATTGCTTCACTGTAAGTACGAGGCTCATTTTCTAACAAATATGTTAGAAAATCAGGACCAAAAGATGTAGACGTTCTAGCTCTCTTGCTACGTCTTGGCTCATCTTCCTCTTGTGAGGGTTCTTGGTCCATACTAGTTCTTTTTAAAGAACTCCGTTCTTGTGCCACTCGACAAGGAAATACATCCTCGAAGAAATGTGCATTCCTTGTCTCCATAATGGTGTTGACGTGTATATCGTCAATTTCAGATTTATGCACTAAGAACCGATATGCCGAGCTATGGCTTGCATATCCAATGAAAATTCCATCAACCGTTTTAGGACCTATTTTTACCATTTTAGGTGGTGGGATAGCTACCTTTGCTAGACACCCCCACACTTTAAGATATTTGAAGGAAGGAGGACGACCTTTCCATAGCTCATAAGGTGTCTTTTGCAGCTTCTTGTGAGGTACTTTATTAAGTATATGATTTGCGGTTAAGACCGCTTCCCCCCACAAGTTATCTGGTAGTCCAGAATTTATCAACAAAGCATTCATCATTTCCTTTAAAGTACGATTTTTCCGCTCAGCAATTCCATTTGACTGAGGCGCATATGGTGCCGTGGTCTCATGAATGATTCCATGATCAGCACAAAATTTTTCAAGAGGGAAAACATATTCTCCACCTCTATCACTTCTTAGTACTTTGACTTTCTTGCTAAGTTGATTTTCAACCTCAATTTTGTATTGCATAAATGCTTCCAAGGCTTCATCCTTGCTTCTAAGCAAATATACATAACAAAATCTCGTACAATCATCAATAAAAGTAATAAAATACTTTTTTCCTCCTCTAGATTGTACCACCTTTAAGTCACATATGTCACTATGAATTAGACTTAAAGGTTCCGTACTTCTTTCAATTGACTTGAAAGACGTTTTTGCCATTTTAGCTTCAATACAAATTTCACATGCTTTATGTGAGTCAAAATTCATTTTAGGCAAAAATCCATTTTTCACTAGCTTTTGTATGGAACCATAATTTACATGACCTAATCTACAATGCCATAAATTAGGAGATTCCAACAAGCAGAAGAAATAGTTTTATTAATATCGGAATTTGGTACAACTTTAGGCACGATGGTCATTACATTTAACTTAAACAGACCATCACATAAGTACCCTTTTCCTACAAACATCCCACTTTTAGTGAGTACAAATTTATCACTCTCAAACACTAGCTTGAAGCCATTCTTACTCAACAATGAGCCTGACACTAGATTCTTCCGAATGTCTGGCACATGAAGCACATTGTTGAGACTCAATTCCTTGCCGGATGTCATCTTTAAGACCACCTTTCCCATTCCTAGCACCTTTGAAGAAGAAGAGTTTCCCATGAACAGATTCTCGTTGTTGGCGCTCTCATATGTAGTGAACATATTTCGCTCGGAGCACACATGTCGAGTAGCGCCCGTGTCTACCCACCACTGTTTGGGATTTCCAACCAAGTTGACTTCGGATACCACCGCAGATAAATTCAAATCTGTCACGTCTTCGGTGATTTTGGTAACTTCGGTCACGTTGGCTTGAGAATTCTTTCCTTTCTTAAAGTTTCCTTTGTTTTTGCGACAATCCTTAGCACGATGGCCAGCTTTGCCGCACACAAAACAGTTCCCTTTGAACTTCTTCTTCTCACCGTCTTTGAAATTTGAGCCTCTTGCTCCGCTTGGACCATCGGAATCGGAAATTTTCCTCCTCTTTGATGGACCTTGCTCGACCACATTTGCCTTGGCCTCTTGATGATAATTACCGACCTTCTTCTCGGACTGGCGATTATCCTCCTCAATCCTTAATCTGACGATCAAATCCTCGAGCTTCATCTCCTGGCGTTTATGCTTCAAATAGTTCTTGAAATCTTTCCAAGTAGGTGGCAATTTTTCTATCAAAGCAGCCACTTGAAAAGACTCTCCAAGTACCATCCCTTCCGCATGAATATCATGTAGAATAAGCTGAAACTCTTGGACTTGACTAATCACTGTCTTAGAATCCACCATCTTGAAGTCAAGGAATTTGCCGACTACAAATTTCTTTGAGCCGGCAACTTCCGTCTTGTATTTCCTTTCCAAGGATTCCCACAATGCTTTCGCATTGACCATTGGACTATATACGTTATACAACGCATTGTCCAATCCATTTAGGATGTAGTTCTTGCACAAAAAATCCGAATGCTTCCAAGCCTCCACGGCAGCCACAGTTTGCCGGTCAGGATTTTCACCAAGATCTGGTGCATCCTCTTGCAAGAATCTTGCCAAGTTTAGAGTGGTCAAGTAAAACAACATCTTTTGTTGCCACCTTTTGAAATCTTTTCCATTGAACTTTTCTGGTCTTTCACCAAGTCCAACAGAACCATGAGTTGGTGCCACATAAGGCGTCGCATACACAGTCCCACCACTGTGTTGCACGTTGGGATTAATCAGTCCACTTTCCGAATTGGTTTCACTAGTAGCCATTGTTATAAATCTATCAACAGAATATAACAACAATTAATAAACAGTCCAGTCTATCACAATAGTATAAATCAGAGTCTAGTATCACTAAAATTAAATTTAGAATCATTAAATAAGAAAACGAAATTTAAAAAATGCTGATTTGAAAACACTGTTTTGAGAACACTGTTTTGAAAACACTATTACGAAATTCGAAAGCAATGATACTACACATGCAACACAAAGTATGCAAATATGAAGGGAGACTAAGTCTTAAGAATGTTGGATACTACGTATACTTTGTGTATATTTGTGCAGAAAACAATATCGTAAATATACTAACATGCATATGTTAAGGTTCCAAAAACAGCAGTAACGTAAGGAAAGAAATAATAGTATATTTAACAACTCACAAGAAGATTGCAGAACAGCAAAGGAAAAAGGTTGAGGCGTGAATTTGATTCACTGTCCTTAAGACTTATTCGTCCCGCAATGGTGCTGACGGTTCTTGACGACAGTCTCCCAGGATACAACGACAATACGTCTGAAATAGGAGCACTCCAAATTGCAGACCCGGCGAACCAAAACAAAGGCACAGAACTCTTCTTTCAGACACAGGAATATATCAGAAAATAATTTCGGGATTCAGTTGTATTTATTTTTGTAAAACTGACTCGTATTTATACACAGTATTCACTGGGGGGTGCAACTCTTCACAGGAAAAACTGTTTAGCTGGAAAGGTCACAACTTTCCGGAAAAGAAAATAAATAAATAAATAAACTTTATTTATTTAAATATTTTTTGTCTCAAAAAGAATAAAGCCTAATGGGCCCAAGCCACGGACCGGGACGGGACGGGGCGCGCGTGGTGGACCTTGGGTCAACCTAGGTCCTCCCTCCTTACAAAACATGGGTACCCCCAAGGGGCCCATCCCTTAGCTCAAGACTAAGCCTTATAAGGAGACAACATTTGCTTTAATTCTTCTATGTGGGATTCTCTCTTCCCTTCAAGTTGATCCACCAACTTTAACTTCAATTTTCTCATTCACCTTCCATTTGTTTTAGACATGTGAATATACCATGATCATCTATTCTAATAGATGAACATGAATCAATTTGGTCCTAACCAAAATATGGTTTAGAACCCATTTGAAAATTGATTCAAAATTGCTTCTCACAATGGGTTTAAGACCCAATTCCAACACAAGAAACTGCATGACAATGTCTATGCATAATGCATGACCAACACTACGGATATATATATATATATATATATATATATATATATGAGTGTTGACAGTGGTACAATTTCACCCCTACACTAGAAACATAACCATCTACGATGGTCTTGAAATAATGGAACCAGAATCACCAGGGAACTGTGGGAGGTCCATCCAAAATGCTACTGTAATTTCAGTTCTAAATCGTCGTAATTGTCACACTTGCATTATCTCGGTCAAGGAGAGGACGTGTCTTCCTGGTTATAAGAGCAGACCATAGTGGCTAAAGAAACTTGAATGCAGCGACCGTCCGAGGAGTACACTTTGGTGGTGATAGCGGCTAAGTAAAACTTGAATACAGCAACAGTCCGAGGAGTACACTTCGGTGGTGATCTAAAAAAACTTGAATGCAGCGACAGTCCGAGGAGTACACTTCGGTGGTGATAACAAGACCAAAAAATGGTAAGCCTCTTGATATCAATCTCAAGGCAGGAAAAGAAAGAAGTCACAAGACATAACTGTATCACACACCAGAACACTGGTCTTGGGTTAATGCAGAGCAACAGGGCTCTTAAAAGAAGTTGGTACAAGTCTGAACATCACATTAAGTTGCTTTGTACATTACATTATTCGTCTAGGAGTACTCCTCTAACATTGACTCCCCTCTTTACTATTGAGTTTAGCCTCCCGTGTATAACCTTGATATTAAGCCCTCGAGGCTCGAGTCCCATCAGACATCACGCAAAATGCCCTCTCATTACACAATGACTTTATTGGGAAATGCTGGTCCCTGTAAGTCTTTCATCTTCAGCTCACCCCAATTGCCCATCTCTTTTATCTCCATTTTGATCTTGATTGTCAAGATTCAACATGGTAAATGAAAGTAATAAGATTTCCCTCTCAAGCCTTTTTGTACTATTTTTATTCTCGTTTTCATAAATGTTTAACCAGTTGTTTCCCCTTCTTCACTCCTCGGTATCTCGACCTTTAGGAATGCATGGTCTTGGAACGATGGGTTGCACGTATGAAGGAAGTTTAAGTAGTCCGGCGTATTCAAGGCGGTCATCACGTATGAAGGAAGTTTAAGTAGTCCGGCGTATTCAAGGCGGCAACACGACCGCTGTGGATGGATTTTACAAGATGTTCTATGGTCATTTTTGTGCTTTCAACAGACCACAGATTCTTGGTCGGGAAGCCGATTACATGTAGCACCCACTTACATAATTAACAGAGTTGACCCTGCAGTCAACTAACAAAATATTCGGACTCCCAGCACCGTGCAGAGTCCATGCTTGCGTTTTCACACCAAGTGCGACCGAGGAACAAGTGAGGCACAAGTGTTACATGGCCATGGTAAATCTTACTCTCAAGCGTTTCTAGAGAAAAATAGCAGCAGCTGATCACGTTTATGCTGTACTAAGCCAGTAGCAGAAACTGGCTTTACTGCGTGAAATTGGTGAGTGAAACTGGGTATGTAATCTAATTTATGCTAACTATAGTTCACTCAGGTTTCCTTTACAAGCACAATTGCCTTGAAATAGAATTATTCATATGGAAGTTCTGCATTCTGCAAACAAATGTGTTACAATCAAAATGTCATCCGAGTTTTTTTCTGCAAAAAGATTCCTATCTATGTCAAAGATCCCTAAACGTACACGAGCCAAATAAAGAGAAGAAAAAAATTGGTTAGTACTTTCAACAGATGGCTTTCCTCGTTAAACAGTTCTTGGTGCAGCCACGCTGTCTCCACTACTTCTTACAAAAATGTAACATTATCTTCAGTGCTTTGTTCATCCTGGATTTTTCGAGCATTGAGTTGGGGCATTTCCAGAGAAAACAACCTCTTACAAGATTCATATGATGCAAAGAAGAGTGCTCCTTGAGTCATATAGATAACCAATCGTGGAGTCAGGCCCCTGACCACCAAGAAAATTTTCAAAATATATAATCATAAACCTGAGCAGAATAAACATACAATGCTAATGCAAATTCGAGAACTTCCGGAAGTAGGACACTATTATATCACGTTCACTAGTAAAACTCATATATATTGAGTATAAAGAAGCCAAAGATCTACCTAGGCACAACAACAATAATATAGTTTCAGGACACATTATTTCACTTGGTTCAAAACAGCATTCACGGTCAAGGATTATATCACTCACACTTAATAGAGAAATAAAGGGGAAAAAGGACGAGGTTCCTTACCTGTACAGACCCTTCAAGCCTTCATGTCTTGCAATATTGATAAGGGTGTTAAACACGCCATTGTATTGGGTCATAGATCCAGGAATCTGCAAAGGAACCGTTTGGTCAAGAGCATTATAAATAGCATACAACACCTAATCAAAAGTGCTGGACGAGAAGATTAAAATACCATGCAATTACAGGGTCTATTGCAAATCCGTCCCTCATTTACACGATTTTGTAGATAACTCCCTCTCTTGCAAACTTTACAACTTTGTTCTTTAACTTTACCAAATTAACTGCATCTCAGTCCAAAACACTAATGTCTTCCAAAATACCCTAAAGTGCACATGTGCAGTGCATGTGCTTAAAATGAAGGTCAACTATGCATAAGCCATTTGCAGAAACGTGTATAGCGATACTTACAACGAAGAATATGTACTGATTGTTTATAATTAGATCACCTCAAAGCGGGATTTGGCATTGAAAGCAACTCAAGGCATTACCAGGGAAAAAAAGAGCGGAAAACATGACTTAGGTACCTGTGTCTGTAATCTTGTCTTCACCACATCGAATGGAGTTGTAAATAGAGCAGCAGTAGATCCGGCTACTCCTCCACAAACTAGCTGCAAGGATAGGAAACAAAAGGGAAAATAATATGCAAAAATGTTTCATCATGATGATGTTGCTCCTCAAAGGCAGTAACAGCAATCACAGAAAACAACATGCACACAACATCATGGATAAAGGGCCGCGTATCATGTAACGAAACACATACAGAGCAGAAACGTAAAGAAACTAACTGTTAAAAACGTGTTGGGTTGAGCCTTCAATTGAAGCGATGATGACATCAACTGCTTTAAACTTTCGTATGTGTAGAACTGCAAGGAATGAAGAGTCATTTGTATTTATACAAAATCCACTAGCTAGGACAGGCTGAAAAATCAACCTAGCAGATGCGAATAAGAACTTATCAAACTGTTTGGAAAAACCTAGACCTCACCTTGATGATAGAGTGAGGAACATTCCTGCAGAGTACAGCAACCCACCCAGCGTATAATGAAGACAAACCACCCTTTTCAATACTCCCAATTAGCGCGTTCCTGAAAAGATGCAAGTCCCCAAGCAATGTTTTCATTTCACCCATAGCCTAAAAGGTATATACATGTATAGTTGATGAGATTTTCAGACTACAACTTGAAAGGCAAGGCGGCAAGGAAACTAGTTTCTGAATTTACAATGAAGTCGGCATAAATAACTGAGGACGAAGTCTTTAAGTGGTAAAATCTCTCAAGAAACTTATGTCGATAAAGGAAATTGAACTTCCCAAGCTCCCAGCAGTGCAAATGAAAAATGTGATTAAGAATTTATGTTCAACAAGACCTCCGACAGAAGCTATTTCTGCTCATGAGGATATGGTGCTTCTCATCCCCTGTACTGATGCATTAATGATATTTTGAAACCATTAAGCAGTGACTTCCAGTAGCTATCAAAGGAGTTTAACTAAAAGATTTTGGTCCATTATTTGTGAGAGTTACATGATTTTCCAGTTCAATGAGCTAAACTTTTCCGAAAGATGAAATGATATAAAGCGCAGGATTGATATTCAGCTTGTAGTGGTTACCAGCAGTTTTGATAGTGGGTACCAACTTGCATCTGCTGCTTTATCCGCTCACTTGGAGTAAAAATAAATGAAGTGGCAATACTTGCACAACCACCTGCCATACAATGGGCCAACGAATGATACTCCTGCATCAAAGTAATGGTTGGGAACTTACACATCACAAAGTCCATACAACACACATCTTGGCATAGCTTATTCTGAGTCTTAAAAGAATTTAAACATGAAAGGAGGGACAAAGTCATTTATACTCAAGAGAAATGCATTGGAGAAAGATGAACAGTATTGTGTGTATAGTTCACCTTAGAAAGAAGAGGAAGCAAAGCCCCCTTAACTGATTCATAAGTAAAAGTGTAAACTGCAGAAATTGGTGCTGAAGAAGCAATGTTGCTAGTGATTCCACGATAAAGTCCCGTTACTCCTGAAAGCAAACTTTTGACCAGATTTCACAAGGACATCACATCATGCTAGCTTAGTTACCATAACTTAAATTCAGGAGTCTTGAAAAGAAAAAGATCATCTGCAGTTCTCAAGATAAAGATACCTCTTTCTGAAATAATTGATCTGATAGTGTGCTGAATAGGTTCCCGACCAGCACGACACGACTGAATGACAGTCTTAATTGTATCCACAGGATGTAAACAAAGGCTGACAGATATCCCAGCCAATGCTCCAGCAAAAGCATGCCCTTGCTTTGCAAAAGTATAATGAGGTTTATCCTTTGTTGACAAACAAACCTCCACCTTAGATTTGTCCTCATTGACAAAATCTTTTTGTCCATCCCTTTGGTTCTCATGCAAAGCACCCTCAAAATTCTGTTGGCATTCTTCAGAAACACTTATACTTGAAGCTAAATCAGTAATGTAGTAATCTGCATGAAGTCTAGAAACCGGGACCGTAGCAACACTGACATTCCCTTTCATATCTTGGACAGGCTCAAGAAGATAATCCAAGTACAGAGTGCTAGTAACTGTACTTGCATTTGTAATGAATTCTGCACTTTGTCCAGATGGTAAATCCACAGATTTCACTCTTTCAGTGTGAAAGTCAGCATTTGCAGCGATCGAGCCATTCACAACACTACTTACATTTACAGAAACGCTGCCAGCTGCAGGAATTCTTGTATCTCCAGTACTAAAGCAGTCACCTGTTTTCTTCTTATCAATGTGGGTAGTAGAGTCCACCTGAGGCTTCAGCCTTGGAAATGCTAGATCACTCATCCATCCATATGCATCAGCCAAATCACACGACACTCCAACGCTTGAACACCCTTTTTCGTTGCAAGACTCAGTCGGCATGCTGGAAACATTCTGCAGGAATTTCGAGAGAATCGAATATATACGATGTTCACTACATTGATCAAAAACTGACAACTTCTGTGTTACCGTCGGATAATCTATCTTTGGCTGCACCATGGCCGAGGAACAGCTAGTATCAAATGAATCAACTGAGAAATACTGAACCTCAGCAGAAGCTGATGACCTACCATGTCCTTCGTTAGCTGGATAAAATACAATATTTCCATTCCTAAGGTCCCTAGTATGGTGTTCATAAGTTGTTTTTGGCTTGAAAACAGAAAGAGTACCAGTGGCACAATCCCAAAATTGGCCAACTGCTGAGACGAGCTCGGCTGTACTTAGTCTATTTACAGACCCGGGTTCAATTTTTCTTCCATTTTGATTCTTGTTATTTGAAGAACTTGAGCGACAATCCTCACGGTCAAAATCCGCAAGCTCAAAAAACGCCCCATCAAGTGGAGTATACTTGTATTTGATTGAAGGTTTATCACTTCTTGCTGGTTTTCCGCCCCTAGCCATTTCTCTCAATAATTCAAATATCTCCTTGAACAATGAAAATGGACATAGAACTAACTGCAACATGTAAAATTTCACATAAGAAACATTACCCCACTTCCTGAGTGCCAAACTTACAAAGTACTCAATACGTTATCACTCCAACAAAATTTGAGAGGATACTTGATTCTATCTTGGTTCTGGTTTTAATAGCAAGGGTCATTGTATTTAGTTTCAGCCAAAACAAAATAAAAATACCGCATACTACGATGTTATAAGTCATGCATCAATAAGGAAAACAAGGCAGAAAAGTGTATAAAGCCCTATTACCAGTCAAAGCTTCCCTCCTTGTACACTACCGAGATGTAATACTCGATGTATAATGGGATAAATCAGGCTGATAAGTAAAACATGCATCCTGAAATTGAAGTCAATGGAAACAACGCAAATTACGCTCAATATACACTTTGCGATACATACATCCCGTGGAATATGGAATGCTAATTTTTGTCACTAATGAACTTTACAAAAACAAATGGGGTTTGAATTACGCTACCCCGTTCAAATGAAAGTAGCAAACACTACCAAAAATTATGCCCATTACATAAAACATAAACAAAGTATTAATAGACAATGCATACTTCTTAAACCCACTAATTAGTAAAATATGGATAATTTCATGTGAGACTAAGAGAGCATCAATCAGGAGCTGCTTGGCTGCTGAGAAAGTGAGAGAATTTAAAACCCACATATATATGGTCATTCCGTTGCTCTAATCTGCAAGAAAAAAGGGGGGAGACATAAACGGGAGAAATCAGACCTGGATGAACCGTGTACCACAGGTGGCGAAAAGAGTTCTTTGAAGGGTCTGTTCTGATTCGTTTTCCTAGAAGAAATCTGAAGATTTACGAGCGTCAGGGTTTATGCCTTTTTCTCTACAAGCTGGATTTTGTATGAGACTACGACTATTTTGGGCCTTCTAAAATTCTACCACTTGCTTGCTTAGCTGTGGATTCTTTCCTTGATGGGCCAAACTAATTTGGATGCTATATACCGACACACACGAGACTTTATTTAATTACACTTGACATTCTTAAAATTTACGTTTATTATGTACGGTTATTTTGTAACTATTAAAACTATACTAAGATATTTTTTTTATCTCACACAATTAACAAAAATAGTTAATAGACGAGAATATCCCTTAGAGCAAAAGAAAATTACTGAAAGTGTCATTGTCGTCCACAACCTTACTGTCGCCGTCATTGTACCTCTCCTAGGCACTGCCGCTACCACCTCCACCTTCTATGGAGACTACCCAATCCAACACCTACCTGTGATTGCCACCCAATTAACGCTATTACTAATACATTGATATACTCTAAAAAAACGGTGTCAACCACCATCACTATCTGTTTTCACCAGCCACCACCACCAATGATTTTTACAACAATTGGCGACCACCATAATCCATTTTCCACCGGCCACCGTCGAACTACTGCCCCACCAAAAAAATACACAATACATGTCCACCCACATGTCGGTGATCATTGTAGCCAGGAGATCGAACTACAACCACCATCACTGTGTGTGTGTGTGTGTGATTGATGGGCAGTGGTTCAGTGATGGCAGCTGAAAAATTGAATGGGTTTTTTGGTTGATGGGTACTTTAAGGTTTCCACGGTGGTGGTCGACGCGGGTTGGGGGTGTGTGTTTGTGTGTATGCTTTGCATCTATATGTGTGTGCATGCTTGATGAGGCAGTGGTTCAACGATGGCCGATGGGACGTGGAATGGGTTCGTGGTGAGAGGGCGGTAGAGATCTTTGGGTTTAGGTCTCTCTGTGCACGTGTGTGTGTATGTGTGTGTGTGTGTCTTTTTTTTTTTGGGTGGGGAGGGAAAGGGCATACAACGATGGTGAAAGCAGCAACAACTGGTGCCAGTGAAGAGCTTGAGGATGGTTGTAGTTGATAGAAATCCATGGATTTGGGTATGTGCGCATGCATGTGGGCAATAAATGCCATACCATGACTTTGCTGATAAGAGCGGCAGCAAGCAGCGTGGGGAGCTTGAGAACATGACGGGTAGTACAAATTTATGCTTTTGGTGTATGCGAGCACGTGCACGCGCGCACGTATGTGTGTGATAGGCAGAAGGTGTTTCGATGTTTGGTGGTAGGGGGATCGACGATGGTGGTGATGGCCAGTGGTATAACAGTTGCTTGGCGTTGGCAGTGGCTGGGTGTCAGTGGTGGCTGACGTTCCGCTGGTGGCTGGGCGTTGGCATTGATTGTTGGTGGCTGGTGGCTGGGCATCGGCAGTGGCTGGATTTAAAGAAGAGGAAAAGTTCTAAAGGGACAATTTTGGTAGATCACAAACTTTGCCCCAACTTTGTTTGACTGTAATTGGTAACAAGAGAGAGAGTTGTGTAAAACTATTACAAATTATAGGGTGCGGAGTATAATTTTAATAGTTGACGTAGTCACGAGAAATAAACTCAAATTTCATAAGTTTCGAGTATAATTAAGCCCTTTATTTTTGTGGTTACAAGATTGTTATGTTTTTCTTGATAAGGGAAAATTACGTTTTTTCTGTTTGAATGAAAAAAAAAAGTAACGATTTTGAAAGTAAACATGAATATGGGCTAATGATCTACATATATGAAATATAAGAGAAAACTCAAAACTAAAAACTCTCACATCAACCTGTTTTTGTAAAAAGTGAAAATCAAAAGAGGATTTAGTTATTGTTTTTTGGAAGCTAAAAACCACAAAAGTTTTAAATATACCCTTAGATTTGGGTACTTTACCATTAGGTTAATTACACACAGCACTGAGATTTACCTAAAACTACGTTCAACTCCCACTAACTATTTTTATTACACTAAGTAGCATTTCTTTATTTTTCAGTTAATAGAGTTAACAGAATTAATAAAAAAAGACAGTAGTACCTCTCGTAAATAAATAAATTTAGCCAACTCACCCACCCACTTCTCACCCCAGACCACCCACTGCATCAACCTAAATATCTGCACCACCTATAACACAAACCCATAGATCTGTGCCACCCATAGTCTAACCCCACAGATTTGTATCACCACCATCGTCCCACCACTTAGCCCATATGTGTGGAATCTGTTGAAAGTCTTTAGAATTGAAAGAAGAGCTGTGTGTAATCTGGTGAAAGTCTTTAGCAGCGAATTGAAAGGAGCCCACTTCTATGTAGGCCTTGGCGAGACTGGATCCATACAGTACGATACGATGGAGGCCGAAAATGATGATTTGGACAAGAAGCTAGTGAGTATGAGTGAGGGTTTTGGTGGGTTTCGGTAGGTGTTTATGATAGTGGTGATGGGTAGCGTGTGCGTGTGATAGGCAGTCTCTGCGTGTGGCGCGCGCTTGTGTCAATGGCATGCTTTTTGAATCCACCTCTTGGAAGAAAGTCCACAGATCCACCTGAGGAATATTATAGTGATGAAAGCAGTGTTGTGTGTGTGTGGGGGGGTGGGGGGGGGGGGGGGGGGGGGGGGGCGATGGGCAATGGTTTTGGAGTGGGATGGCGTTTGGAGAGGGGGATGACAGCGGGTGGTGGTTAGCTGGCATTTGCGACGGTGGCTGAAGAATGGGAAGACATCTTAAGGGCAATTTCGATAGGTCATAAAAAATTGTATGGTGCCCTAAGTTTTAGTAACAGATGCTTAACAGAACCGAGTTTTGTGTAAACATACTGCAAACCACAGGAAGCGGAGTGGAATGAAATTAGTTAGCGTAGGAGTTGAATGTATTTTCGGGTAAACCTTAGGAGTGCCATGAGTAATTAACCCTTACCATTTGGAATGTTTTTGTTGTTACACGTGTTGTAGACATATCGTTATAACTGCTCATTTAGCAATAATCTTACGAGTGCCGATCAGTATAATTAACCCTTATATTTTCGTAGTTACATGATTGTTATATATTTTTTTCTTGTATAAGAACATTTTTTTGGCAAACAGTAGTAATGACATTGAAAGTAACCATGGATATGGGCTTATGGCCTACATATAAAATATTAAAAAGAGGAAACTCAAAACCAAAAACTCTTAATCAAAAACCAACCTTTTTTAGTAAAAAATTAAAACCAAAAGATGGTTTGGTTTTTGTTTTTTTTCAAAACTATAAAAAAAAGAAATAAAAAAAAAACCAAAAAGGTTTTGAGCATACCCTTAGAATTTGATACTTTACCATTTGGAACGTTTTTTTTGTTACGTGTGGTTGTAGGCACATCGCCATAATTCCTTATATAACGATAGTTAATGCTCCCTAAATATTTTCAATGACATTTTCATACTGATGTCAAAGAAGTGTCGCCATAAAGTGCTGCATTGGTTACGTTTTACCTTCGTGTGATGATGAGAAAATGATTCTACAGCCTCTCTGCAGAACGCTTTTCTGGATGATTCTAGTACCAGTAAGCAAGCAGAAAGTACAACCGAAGAAGCAGGAAGAACCACCGGAAGTTCGTGGACTAATTACGGTGGCTGAAGCATTACCCACCCGCAAACGCGCTCCAAACTGTTCTTGAAGTGAATTTATCGATTCTCCTAATTTTTGTTGGAGTTAACTAAAAACGAAAAGCCTTTTTAAGTTTCACATTAGAAACCCTCACAATCAAAATCAGCAATTTTAAACTTTCAACCAGTTTCATAGTAGGAAAAGGTTTCCTTTTGAGAAAAGAATTTGCAGGACACAGAATGCTATACATGTATGCATATATATGGAGAGAAGTCTCAGCCTCCCAGAACCATAAGCAGCAATTCAATAAGTTTCTTCAATTACACACGATCATGTCCAACCCCCAAGAAAACCTGCTGGTTTCTTCTTCTTCTTCATCATCATCATCTTCCATGGCACCACCACCAACACCATCACCCTTCTCTGGGAAGATTTCATACAGTGAACCTGAATATGAATATTTGTTCTTTGATATTTTAAAGCCCAGCTCATCATCGGACCGATCTTTGTTGGAGGGTAATAGTACCAGCGAGCAGCAAGAAGTACAACATGAGAAGCAGGAAGAGCCACCAAAAGCTCGTGGACTGGGATGGTTGAAGCACTTCACGCCCGCAAACGAGCTCAAGCTGTTTGAAGATCCTTGGACCATCAAAAAAACCCTAAAAGCGAGCGATTGCAACGGGTTGTGCAGGTTGATGTTGGGAAAAGAAGCCGTGAAGTCTATCTTGCCATATTTCGATGCTGAGACGATCGAGAAAGTTGACACTTCCGATGGCGTGAAGGTCAAGGTTTGGGACTACGATTCTGGGACGGAGCATGTCTTGACTTTCAAGAGATGGGCTTCGAATGGCTGCTCTGTGTTCGGCACCAACTGGTCGAAGGATTTCGTGCGCAGGAGGCAACTGCGTGAAGGGGATGAAGTTGGACTCTTTTGGGACACTGCTGAAAGCAGGATTGGCTTTCGGGTTCTTTGCCGCCGCCCCCCCGACCAGCCGCAGCCACCGCCGCCACCACCACCACCACGAGCAACCAGTGCCCTACGCGAGTTTGTCTTTGAAGTTCTGGACCCCAATACTGATGCATGATGATAATTTTGTTAGTTGCTACTTGGTACCAATTTTGGTTTTTTTTTTTTGCCGTTCTGTTAACTATTAAATAAGTTTAAATTTTATTAGTTGTAATGGCTTTAGGGTTCGTTTTGGAGAGTAAAAGTTAGGAAATTGAACTGAAGTTCTTTCGGATTTTGAGTCTTCTCTAATTCTAGCGGATCATATTTATGACCAGGGTTTGTTCAGTAGCAGTACCATAAAGTTTGTTTGAATCGGTATTTTGTTTGCTCATCTCGGATCTGCATCCTTTGATTCCCGGATTTGACTTCATAATTTTCAAAAGATCTTGTTATTAGTTGATGGATTTTTAAGTTCCATATATGACATATATATTTGATAAAACTTGGATGCATATTGATTTGAATGGCTTAAGGTTGCAAAAGATGATGTGGGCAATCTACGAATCAGATGAAGAGGTAATAAAACCGTAACATCAGTATCCCTCGATCTTGTTAATTAAATTTAACACATCCCGTCGTCCCTTACACAACGTCCTTTCTATCTCTGTTAGAATGTAGATTTTGTCCAAAATTGGAGTTTAAAATGTTATACATTGCATATCTTAAACTTTTTTTTTTATTATTATTATTATTATTTTCTGTTTGGATGGTAAAGAGTATCGTAGGGCCAACTTCAGCATCAACCAAAACTAAATCTCCTCCGCGACTGCACTTCCACGTCGATCTCATGCATTCAAGGAAATAATAATTTCTTAGATGCTAATGGCAAGGCCTGAACCCACATGAAGTCAAAGTTCTACGAATTTGAGAGAACGGAATATGTAAACGTGGTATATTTTGCTAAAATATTGTGAGTGTTTTTTGCCTTGTTCTATGAGCTCCCAACTTCAAAGATAATAGTCTTTGAAAAGATTCAGATGAACATTAAGATTTACTGCCTTTCAAGCCTTTTCTTCCTGCGCACTAACCCTTCCACCAAGCATCCCACATTCCGTACTGTGAAGGATTGCAAATTTTCATATAGCTGGTGAATGCAGCCTATAGATCTACGATGAAATCAAGTCCTATTCCACTGTGAATGATTCCAACTCATCATTCGATCCTGTCATCTAGTGTTTCTGTGTAGCAGTGAGAAGTAGGTTTTGGAGCTCAACTGAAAGGAGCACTTCTCGTTCCAATAATGCAGAAACCTAGCAAGTGTTAACTTGGGGATGAGGGGAAGAGGGGGGTGTATTCAGCATACAGATCGGCCCTGACAAAGCATTTGGCTGGTGATGATCAACCTTAATTCACAAAAATGGGTCCTAACTGTAACCCAGCTACTTACCAGGCTTTCTGCAATCCTGCTACATACCTGGCTAATTATAAACGTTTTGCGAAGTTTGACAACAACGAGATAGCAAGTATGCCATATATATGCTGTATAAATGTATTAACGATAAGGATCTTTCGATGTAGAACAGATTAAGAAGGTAGCAAACTGCAGGGGTAATATGTTGGAAATGTAATTGAAAGCCACTTCATAGCAGATCAATCTATCTACGAAAAGGAAATTAGGTTTCTTCATGAAAAGGTAATCAGCGTCAAACAGGCTTAAGTTTTGCAAGATCACTTGCATAGCAACGCTTAAACAACGTTTGCATAACAACGCTTAAACAACATTTGCATTAAAAACAGCACAACACGAACTCTTCAGGGAAATTTTTTGCATTAGTCCTATCCACCCGGCCCATAGCTACCTGGTTCATGTCTGGCTCGGAGCTGCATCCAAATTGCAAGATTAAGTGGTGTCAGGCTGTCAGCATATATATACAACCTCAAGCAAATAACACAAGCGAAAGCCCACCTGGTTGCTGTGCCCACATTTCTTCTTCCTGCAGTTGAGAGCATGGAGGGGCAATCGTGCATAACACCTGCGCAAAATTTGAACTCATAAAATTTCCAGTTAGCTGCATCTTCGTAGTCTTTTGCCAGATAAATATAGATAATGGGACTAGTAGCTAGTGACATCAATCTCTAATCAATATGGAAACTGGAGAACTTGAAAGCAGTCATGACATTATCAAAGGCTTGAAGCTAGAAATCATGCATAACCTACGTACATTATGAAAAACATCAGTCTCATCCAGGAAGCATTACAAAATACGACCATATATGCTTGCGACACCCTTCTCATTTGAAAGAAAAGGCCATGAAGATACCACAATATTAAACGTTGGGTGATAGAGGACCACTAAACATATCTGCAGTCGCACTTGCAATACTCAGTGCTCTTACAGTCGGAAGCACAATACTTGGTCTCTATGAGAAGAATAGATTTTCAAACACCATTTGACACAACTCATTTTGCTTATCATATACTGTAGTTGAGTAGGCTACATAAGTACTGATAGAGGTATCTGGATCCTCAGTAGCTTAAACACATACGGTCTCGCTATATCAACTGTGTGGCATCAACAAAAGTAAGAGTAAATCCAAGGATCATTCAGTAAGACAGTAAAGCCATATCCAGGTATTGAAGGATAACACTGTGTTTTAGTAAAGGCCCTCTCCGGGGAGCTCATAACTTATCTCCGTGTGCATTACACATTGAAGTATCACAATGATAATATCACAGGACATTTTGAAGACAAAATCATGAAATACTACCCTTCACATTTAGTTCAAAAATACGGTATAATATCTATCATCAGAAACATATAGGATACCTCAACCAAGGAATAGCTGCTGATAGCGATTTTACAATAATCAGAATTGCTGTACTTCAATCCGGAAATCCAGAAACTGTTTGGCAGAGACATTTGCTTAAATAATATGGTTCAAGATTCTTAGCTCTCCAATTCAGAAAAATTCAATGCTATAACACCCATTCGGGATAAACAGAATCAGCAAGAAAGCAGAATAACCAAATCAGAAATGCATTTTAGTTTGTGCAGCATGTTCTTTATCTAATATCTGTCAAATCATAGGCAACAGAAACAACTAGAATAGTATGCTCCCTTCCTTAATTCCAGTCTAGAGCCCATAGATTTAGTTACTCGTATGGCTTTGAGCTATTCAGCCTTAGTGACATCAACAGAGGAAAAACAGAACCGTCAATAGAAAAACAGACAAACCAAACTATACAGTAGTATCGACCAACCACTAGTAAATCCTAGTATTAAATACCACGATATTAGGAATATTGTCGAGTTTAATCTCCACGTACTTGGTGCAGATCTTCTTGTACTGGTTATATTTCTTAGCCAGCTCTGCCAAATGCGGAGCATATCCTTTAGGTCTCACTTTGCCACCACGGAGCCTCAGCACAAGGTGCAGGGTGGACTCTGCAATTCATGTTATTCCCCAAGGTAAGACCACTATTACAATTATCCATCTCAAAAAAGGAAAAACGTTGACATACACCAACCTTTCTGGATATTGTAGTCAGCAAGAGTACGGCCATCTTCGAGCTGTTTGCCGGCGAAGATGAGCCTCTGCTGGTCTGCAGGGATGCCTGTCTTTCAACAAAATTACACAGCCGTGAATAATGGCCACATACATATGGAAACATAGGGTTTTAGACAACCAATACTTCGTCACAACTGCTGACAGAGTTTAATCCCCAGTAACACATATCAAATCGAGCCATTTGCACTACGAGCGATTATGTATGTATTGTGTATGAGTTGCACTACTAGGTAGTATATTTTTGTGTGTGTGTGCCATATATTGGGAAAAACATGAACCCCTAAAACTCCTAGCAGCAAAATTTTTGGACAAATTCGGACCGATGTGCAACAATAGCTACTTTATTGTGTGTATGTGTCGCATGTGTGTAAAACAGGGGAGTTGTAACATTACTTAGTAAGTATATGCGGATTCAAGTGTTTGCTTGTGAGTGTGTGCATGGAACTTGGGGAAACAAGAAAACCGAGCTGCAATCCATAAAAAGTAGCAGTATGCAGACACAGTTACAAACAATTAAACGCGATTTGTATTGGGAAAACAGGGGAGAACATGAAACCCAGTTGCAATCGTACAAACAGGGGTTCCAAACAAATACTACCTTGTCAAAACCATTTCCAGAGTTCTATGCCAAGACTGTAAACATTAATTCGACCCATATGCAGTAATATCGATTCAATGGTGTGTGTGTGTGTGTGTGTGTCCGTGCGCGCGTGTGAAATTGGGGAAAAACAAGAAACCCATGGCAGCAACAGAAAATAACATGGGGTTTCAGATGAACAATCCCAAATTACAAACATTATCACCGACTCATTAGCAGTAAAAGCGTTTATATCGGGTCAACAGGTCCAAAACACGAAACCCAAGTTGCAATACCACAAATTTTAGGGTTTCTTACAACCAATATCTTGTCATTTCCCATTGCAGAGTTATGTCCCCATATTACGAAGATTTACACCGACCCATTTCCAGTAATGGGGTTTATATCCAACAGCACACAGCATGTTTGTGTACAAGTTTGTGTTTGTGTGTGTTGGTGTGGGTGTGAACTTTGGGAAAAACAAGAAAACCCATTTGAAATGTAAAGGGCATTAGTATGTAGAGGTACCCTCTTTGTCTTGAGTTTTGGACTTGAGATTCTCAATGGTGTCGCCAGATTCCACCTCCAGAGTGATGGTCTTGCCGGTGAGAGTCTTCACGAAGATCTGCATTTTCTCTTCTCTGCCGATTTCTCAAGGTTTTAGGGTTTATGTGACTAGCCACCTTTGCAGATTAGAGCAGATTATATGTAGAGGCAGCTTTACTTGGAGACAAAGCTTGGGAAAAATTATTTGGGGGCAACGGTTATACGTGTTACTTGGGGCCAAAGTTTGGCCAAAAAAATGGTTTTACCGTCCTTTAATTTAGAGTGAAATTATTTGAAGGTCCTTTTTTTGTTTTAAATTATACATTGTTCATACATTAATTTCAAAAGATCGCCGGTCACAAACCAATGCTATTGATCGAGGGCAGCCCACCACCCGCTGGAGGCTTTCTGAACTTGTAATCTGAAAACCGTAAATTTTCTTTCCAAGAGAAAAGCCAAATGTCTCTCATGCTAAACCTTTGTAATCTCAGACATCAAGAATTTAGAACTTGTTTGAGATTGATTATGAAACAGTCAAATCTAATTAAATTGAATCAAATTAGATTATTAGAGGTTAGACAAATAAATAAAATTAATTAAATCATGACAGAAGAAAACGAGAACTATGGAGTAATTATTTTTTTCATAATCAAGTTTGATCACGTAAGGTACCAAAGTATCTCTATAGATTGAATTTTTCGGACATTTTGTCACATTAAAATAATTTTTATATACACTTTATTCAAACACCATTCATAAATTAAAAAGCTAATTTTACTAAAAGCAGCTTAAAACAAATTTTGAGAAGTGATGACAATATAATGATATTGGGAACTGCGATGGCAATTTTTATACGGACAAATTTAAGTAAACTTTGGTTACCAAGTGTAACAAATTGTCTGGGTGGTGTAGTCGGTTATCACGCTAGTCTCACACACTAGAGGTCCCCGGTTCGAACCCGGGCTCAGACATCTACTCTACATTTTTCCTCTTTTTTCATAAGATTCCAGTAAAGGTCATTAGCACTGTTACTTTCCCCTTTTTTGTATTACGAAATCACTAATGTGTTTACTCCAAACTTCGATAGAAGCACGCAAACTTGTGTGCAAAAGTTATTAGACCTTCTTCATCGTTTGTTGGAGCCCAAGCTACATGACGAGTGAGATAAAATAAGATTGGGGGATTGACCCATGATAAAAGAACAAAGTTTTACCGTTCGTGAATCGCATCTACATAATGTTATTTGAGCAACACGAATATGCAGGTTGAGCTGCATTTTTGTTGGGAAGGTGGTCTAATTGTCGAGCCCTTCTTTGAGATTAAGGTGGTCTTAACATCGGTAACCATGACTTCGACCTCAACCCAGTGAGCGTATGCACTGCCTACCATCCCCGTGAGAATAAGCATTGCATTTTGTGCGCTTCAGGAAGCCCCGCTTTGTAAACTGTGCTCCTCGTGAGGCTATAGACTGCACCAATGGAATCTAAGAAGATGCATTGGAGTACAGATGTTTTTAGGTGCAGCGGCTCACCACGATGTACAGATTATTCCAAAAGCATTAAGATCCTGGAAAGAAGTTATCTTTCTGGCGATCAGGATCTGGTTAAAGTCCTGATCAATTCACAAACGCTAATACCTTTCTCATTCTCTGTTGTACGTTGTCCGACATCCCAATGGTACGTAAAAAACTGTGGTGGTTTGAAGTGGTCGGAGCAAAAATAATTGCATATGTAGACTGGTTCACCAGAGCTGCTCAAACGCTAAGACCGATTTCCTGTTGAGTCAGAGCGAGGTAGGTAATAAAAACAGGAGTGTATCTATTGCAGACATGACGGTATGAACGGAAAAACTGTGAAGAGAAGGGATTTTCCCCAAATGAAGCACATCGTAAACAAATCAGCGCATGTTTACTATGCACTTCTTGTGAATGAGAGAGAGAGAGAGAGAGATTTAGTGTATGCCACACAGAACACACACATATACAGAGTCTGCATCAGGCGCTTGTTCACCGCTCTCTGAAACTGCTTCCATACGCGTAATATACAAGGATGGGCAAATGGTGAACCCCCATTCTACAAAAGCTACACTAAATTTTAAGCCGTATACATTACAAACTACAGTGCCTAATTCCACTACCATTTCAAGAATGTTCCTAGATCATTGTGTCATGAATAGGCCAGAGATTAGAAATGTCAAGTTTAGGTCACAAATAAGTATTTTCACCATACAAGCTGCCTTCCATTTACTGTCGTCGCCTGCTGGACTTAACTGAAGGGGAGCTGCCAGCAATGGCCTTTCTAGAACCTGAGGATCGTTGAAGAAGAAAACCATATTAGGGAAGGAGCATTACAAACTGCTGGACCTAAAGTCTCGGTAGCGGTCAAGGGGGGAGGGTCATCCACCAATGTTCCAGCATCATTACCATCAAAGAACAGAGAAAATCAATGATGCTAATAAAGACAGTAGGTGGCTGGTAGGCTAAAACTTTTCCTTCTTTTCCAGGAATTGCGAAATTTAACAGTGGCAGGATTTCCAAACAAATTCAAATTCGACCCAGGAAAGGTTCTTCTTGGAGTAGCTTACGCATACCTGAGATTTTTTAGGAGCCCTTTGTCGATGAAAGTTGGGAAGATCCTCTATGCACTTGCTTTTGTGGGGGCCTAGGAAGTTTTGCCGGCACGCAGGGCCTGAGACCAATCATCAATGAAGATAACTTCTTAAGTTTCAAATCTCATAAGTTTACCGTATTAAGAAGTCAAGAGGCCGACAAATTTCCATCACACATACGAGGCATACTGACAACTAACTATCTTCTGAAGCATTATTTGAAAGAACTGTAAATTGCCGCTAGAGTGGTGCTTGATACTAAAAGCATACAACACGGCACATGAGAGATTTTCTAAATTATTACACAAATCCCTACTACTGGCACTGAAACTACAAGCCACACAAGACGTAGCTGTTCTTCACCACTGAACTTGTTGAAAGAGACAAGCTACCTCACCATACCTCTTTATGCTCTGCCCCAGAATGTGGAAGGAAGAAAGACTAGAAGAAGATACCACAATGCAGCACATAAAAGATCTTCTAAACCGGTGTATGAATCCCTTTTCTGGCGTATAAAGCAGCTTGACAAAATCTTGTCCCAAATTTGAGGATCAGCCACATGAATGTGTTCTATATACAGGTTTCTAACTTAATATGTGTACTCTTACACAGTGGCACATAATAAGCTGTTTCCCTTGAAATCAAATCGCTCTATGAGATTTATGTGGGAGCTTTAATGCAACTAGGTTTTGTGCTCTTTAGCTCATCTCCTCTCGGCGTCTCAGTGACACGTGTTTGGTCATTTTCATTGAATTCACCACTACGGCGCTTCATAGGGAATACTACTACTCAAAGAAGACAACTGAAATGTACTTGCATCCTGCTCCCTGGACAACAGCCAGCTAAATTTCTTGAAGGCTTAAAGCAAGTGGCTGCAGAAATAACAATCCACTTAGCATACGCGTATTTTAGAGCAGGACAGCAAGTTTTACCCATTTGTTCAATGCCACGTGTGAGTGCACTGATAGAAAGTTCCTCTCAGTTATATGCCCCTTTGCGTATTGCAGTTGAATGAGCGGAATGACATATTTGCAGTGGGTCATTATGTGAGTCTCATAATTAAGGTCAGCTCCCCAACATTGGGTATATATAATTGATGGTTCAGGTTGTCTCGTGACCCTGATATGATGGACCTATTGCTATTGCAGCTGTAAAATAGTTAAAATTTGAGCATTGGGTGCTATTGTACTATTAAAGACATGTAACTCTGCTTAACATGTGTGGTTTCAATGCTCTTTTTCTAATCTGCAGTGTTATTTCCAGCACACTGAGTTCAAGATTGATGCTCCAAGGCTGATTCACAACCCCCGACGAGTTCCAACTGGTAAAGTTGAAAAGCTAAGAACTAGTAGGTGTATGCTCAGTTGATTTTTACCTCGTTTTCGGGACGGATCCTCTATGCTATTATAGGTAATTGGTGCTTGTAAATGGGGCTTCATGCCTTCCATCTTGAGCTTTCTTTGGCTCAGGGAGTACATGCGTTGTTGGCACGTACTCAATTTTGTGTTGTTTTGAAAAAGGTATCAGCTCACCTTAAAAAACAAGCAAACCAAGAGTAAAGGCAAACATTTTGATCTGAAACATCTCTTGATATGCTAGCATGAAATAAGACGAACCAGGATTGTTAGATTCTATCAAATAAGCAAATGACTTCTCTCCGTAGTGTTTTTTTAACATTTTGCAATTTTTAGGTACTAGTGATAGGCAATAAGAGTATGAAGATAAATTCTGTGAGCTTCAAATTCTAAAAATTACCAGTCACTAGTAATAAAAACATAAGGAGTTCAGGAATTAGTCACTTCTCTATGCTCTCCACGGGCTGTTTCGCAGTTTCAGGGAAAAGAGTGAACTCCACCATACTATTGATTGAACCATCAGTTTCTGTTCCCATGGAAAGAACACCATCAGGTATGTCGCTTAATCTCTCTTCAGAATCTGCATCCCCAAACCCCAGAAGCTCAAAATCTTCAGTAAGATTCCGGCCTCCATCTTGTACAGCAGTGTTCGATTCGACATCATCAGTAAGAATTTGACCACGGTCCACTACAGCAAGCCTTGATTGTCGGAAAAACTCCTTGTGGTGTCTAAAGTCATCCAACGACTGCTGAGAACCAGCTTCAGAATGCCGATCGCTGTACTCTGAGCTATTATCCACATCCGAAGCGGCTTTTTCCACTCGTCCTAAACTTTTTCCACCAGACAATTTTCGGGTTTCTCTTGGAGTACCTATGGAATGTCTTCTAGGAGAGGAGGACCCATACCTTGGTGAGCTAATACCACATTTCTCGCCACTCGAACTAGGTTTAAGAGTCCGCAACCGTCCAATCTCTTCATCCTTCTTTACAACTGTGTCCTTTAGAAATGCCACCTTCGATACAAGCAAGATAGAGAATTGGCAATATAAGTGATTCAACGAAGTCTACCTTAAAACGGCAAAATAAGTGATCAAACGAGGTCTACCACTCGACACCTTTGAAGCTTTATAATTTGAGTAGGTGCCAACACCTGTCTTTTCTCTGTGTGTGTGTGTGTTTGCATGCTTGAAGTTTGGCAAAAAGCTAATAAAGAACCTGTTCCATAAGCTCTCTGACAACCCTTCCCTCTTTGTTGCTGCGTGCAGCACCTAACTCACCCTCTCAGCAAACTTCAAGGTACTAATAGTTTCCGGGTAGTATTCAACATCAGGATTCAGCTGCACAAACATAATAGTCTTTGCCTGGCCACCTAGGACGTAATTCAAATATTACGAACAATAAGTCAAAACAAAAGGATTAAGAAAAGATGAAACAGAAAAATGGATAGAATGCCTAAGTACCAAGAGAGCTTTGAAGAACTTGAGTTACGTTTCTATTTCTGGCATGTGAGAACTCTTCTGTGCTAGAGCAAAAATGACGTTTGGTAATTTCTCCTCCGACCAGGATAAGAGATCCCATTGAAGCGGCTAATCCCATGCATTACATCTCCTAGTGCTGATAGGGATTTGTTAATATGTTGTGCTTGCCGTAACCTATCTTCTGTTGCTTCAGAGCGATCTACTCTTTCACTGCCAGCAAGATCAACTAAATGAAGACTGCAACGCAAAACAGCACTTGTCTTCAAATCCGTGCCACGAACATGAACAGTGAGGACACTACAAATGATATAAACCTTGATCAACCCCAAGAAAAAGCTGTTGAAAAACAACTTAACACAAATAGCAGTCTCCAAGAGGAACCTGTGGGATCGGCTGCTTCTTTCATTAAGGGCAGTGGCACCTATAGCCCTATTCGTTAAGCCGATGTTCATCAAATCTAAGACATCTGCAGTTGATTTAACTGCGTGCATGCTAGCATCGGGGACAGCTAAACCATTCGGTTGGGTAGTATTCCAAATCCCAAGTGTGTGCAAGTTAAAGAAAACCAAGAAAAAGATGTACATTCAATAAAAGAGGCACCTCATACATAACTTAGTCAAAAGAATTATATTCTCCAAGGGACAACAGAACACGATAAAATGGAATATATATGTGTGTAACACAGAAGTCAACGGAATTGAGAACAAAAGTTCCATTATATACAGCAATCAGTCAATCACTTTCATGAATTTTAAATCTCGCACTTTTTAACCCTAAAGAAAGGATATCTCTTCTGCGAACTGTCAGTACACAGTAAATCACAAACTTGCTCATTATATATCTCAACCAATTGAACGCCCACTTCATATGCAAAGGAGCTTCTCCTGCTCTGAGAGAAGTGGAAAAGATCGTGTAAAGCCCGATAATTGACACCCCAATCCTCTCTCGACGATAAATTAGGCCCGGACTGTGAATGATAAACAAAGTAGTGTAAGTGTAAAATCCGCTCAGCAAGCAACACTAATACAAAACAAATAATATATGAACCATTGTGTAAGTTTTCCCTGAACCAGTTTGACCATAGGCAAAAATGCAAACATTAAAATCATCGAGAACCGACCGAATTAAAGGTTGAGTGTCTACAAATACCTCCTCTGCCAAGACAAATTTCGTAAGAAACATCAATATATTGTCAATAGATAACAGATGGCATCAGAGTTCAAACATAAGCTCAAGCTAATAAAAACTAAAAAAACCTTGAGTTGCTGCAGGACCAAAGACCTTGTTGAATTTGAAGAGCCAATGACTATCCTTTCCTTGTTTAGAGGAATTAGCAACAACCAATTCCCCAGTCTCACCAATATACTCTATGGCCGTATGTTTTTCACTTTGTCCCGGAAGGAATGGCCTTATTCGACAATAAACTCTAATATTCCTACCCAATAAGAAAAACATCGATGAGGCTCACTTCCAGTCTTCAACAGCTATCAGAAATAGATACGTTGAGTGTAGTACCTTTCAAATCCTGAACCTCATTGTACAACTTCCGGTTTTCCTCGAGGACTGTATGGTAGTTCTGAGCAGCATCAACGAGTCCTTTCAGCTTCAACCCTGCGGAAAATTAAATGAAGGATTCAGAAAATGCCAGGCACATCGAACTGCAAAGTTAATCTAGAAGGCGGAAAACGTAAGACAATCAACCGTACCAAAATGATTGAACTCTTTTGACTGAACTTTTTGTGTCTTCAAAATCTCTTGTTTAATGGACTCAGAAGCCACTCTTAATTCCTATGCAGTTAAATAGCACTGTGTCATAACTCATAAGTTCATAACTTCGTAAAGGTTGAACACATAAAGCAGCTTATAGTTACAAACTGCTACTTGATGCAAACCTGCAGGGATCTAGACTGGAAATCTATAAAGCTCTTGTAGCCAAGTTCTTTCTTTTTCCATCTCAGATATTTGGATTCTGAAAATGCCTCTCAAGTGCTTCTACTTTCTTCCTTGAATCAGCCAGAAGACACTCAAGTTCCATCACCTTCTTCTCTAGCTCAGCTTTCGTTTCCTTAGCCTGTACCTCCATTTGCAAAGAGTGCGTCTCATATGTCCCTTTCAATGATTCAAGTTTGTGTTTTAGATTTGAGATCTGAACATCACTATGAGCCTTTTCTTTCATCAGCTTAACGACATCTTGCTCTTCAAGTTTTCTCTTCTCCTCAATCTTAGTCTTCTCAGCCTACAAGTAACAAGAAACCAACATTGCCGTTAATGACATGAGGACTTTCTCACCGGTATCTAACCACGGTAAGACAAAATTGAATAAAACATATACGTAGAGACCAATCCCAGAAGGTGCAAGGTACAGTTTAGATTGAATGTATTGTTTCATAAGTGTTTTATAGACAACCAAGTACCTCCTTCGGGCAGCGTGCAGTAAATAGGTCGTCAATTATCTAATACAAACTGCGAGCATGACACAACCGACCGCAACCTGCAAGCAATTCCGTTTAAGACAATCTCTCCAAAGCAATGTGCCGAAGCCCGAGTTGAGGGAGGTTAGAGCAGCAGAGTAGACTCACGGAGTCCTCAACTGGGTGTTTGAGAAAGTAATTAGCGACATTGTGATCCACGTTGAGAACATGATGAGGAAGGCATCCACAGCTACTCGTGTGCTCTCCTCTCTTATAATAAGAGATAAAAAAGGACTAAAGTTTCAGCAGTTGAGTCAGTGTCCTGCTCAATTTGATTGAAAAATCTCTTTGGCTCCAGGAGGCAGATGTAAATGTAGCGAGCTTATGGCATACGTACACCATAAAGAAGTCAATCGTGCCTAGTTGTGATTGAAATAACTAAAGCGGGGCATGACAGATTCGACTGGGAACAAAAAATTAAGCTAAAATACAAGGAAGATAGCATGAAGATCGTGAAAAATAAAATTGTAGTAGAGATAAAGAGACGCACCTTAATTGCCGAATCTGGTTCATAGCAACCTATGTCACGCCCCCAAAACGGAAGCCGTGTCTGCAATCAAATTTCCTGATATACCGCAATAATTCTGGTGACAACGGTATACATAGAGCAACTAAATCCTTTGAAATAAAATATTTCCATAAAAACAAAAATCTAATACAATTCATTCTTTAAATAATCCCTTACAAAACAATGTACTAAACGCAGCGGCTAAAATAAATTACACCAAGTCAATTCAATCAAATTACCCACATCAGGGTAAAGTTCTCAAACTAAAACTACAAAGTTTAACTAACTAAAACAAACGTCCCAAAATTCCAACGCTGTCACAAGGATCCTTAGTCGCTTCTTTAACTTGTGGCAAGGGGCAAGGTAGAGTGAAAGGATGAGCTCAAATAGCTCAGTAAGATACAAAAACAGCAAGATATCAAAGCAAAAACTAAAAGAGGATCGAACGAAAATACTTGATAGAAATGGGCAAACCAAATTCTTATATCAAATACCAAAACAAACGTGATTAAGCATTAACCCTAAACATATATATAATATGTCGAGAACGCTACACAACAAAAATATATGATGATTATGTTGGTTATAAGACTCAAACGTCGAACCAAACGTACAAATATCAAACATGTGCTACCGGTAGCATGCTAGGTGTCCATTGTCTTTTTAAAGCTTTGAGTTCTTCTTTCTTATTTATTAGTACTATTCAATAGAATTCTTTTTTTTAATAAATAAAAAAATATTTATTTCTGTCTTCTCGCGGTGAATAGAAAAAAATATAAAAAAACTCACAGAACCAAACCAAACTATAATAAAATAATAAAAATTATAAATCTTAACTGTTTATACTATAAACCAATCTGATAGATTACAAAAACAAAGACGTAGGGTGATTCTTTTAAAAAAAAATTCATTTATTTTTTTTTAGCAGTAACATCAAATATTTCTTCAACTCAAAATCTTGAAAATAATATTTCCAAACATTGATCGCAATTGCAAACATCAAATATACATTTCTTCTACAATAAGCACAGAAGAAATAAGAATAGAATTTAATTATATTATTTGATCCAAAAAAATTAATAATATCACCTCAAAAATTACTCTCGACCATATCCACGTGCAAGGCACGTGCTCCATACCAGTACAACAAAAAAACACAGTGTTGTTTAAGCAAATGACATTTCCAGATTTCAACACTTTTTAGTAAAGCCAAAACATTAAAGTCCATAAATTTGCAAGAACATACTAATAATAATAACAGGAAGATAATAAGACATTGTCATTCTCATATTGTAATGCAAAAACAAAGAGTGAAAATGCTACATTCTACAAAATAAACATTTTAAAGACACATAAATTCTCTAGAAGTAGATCTTTAAATAGGTTTTCGCCTACAATTACAATTACGACAGTCCTTTTTTCTTTTTTTCTTTTCGACTTAAGGTACTAAAATGTCAAAAAAATTTATAATACCATGCCCGATAAATCAAGGTTTAGACAGAGAAGGGTCTTTCACGTAATTAAGGTCCAAGAAAACGAGGAGGGAGTGCACCAATCCAATTCCGGAGCGCCAATAGCGCTGCCATTTCGAAATCGTATTTCGCTCAAAACAGAAAGAAGAAGAAAAAAAAAGGGAAGAAGAAGAAGAAACGGAACAGTTTGAAAAATGAAAAAGGCATTTTGTAAGAAAGCAATCGAATACCAACACAGACACAGCGACAAACCAAACCGCCCCAAAGTTTTCGATCTAAAAACCCCTCAAATCTCAATGAATCTATCCCTTTGAAGATCCCGCATTTTCTGGGTTCATCAGGTGCGTAATTTATTCCTGCATTTCATGCATACATAGATATTTAACTTAAGTTTGCGTTGCATGGAGATCCATTTGTCCTAATTGTCGAAAAATAGATCAGAACAACTTGATTTTGGCTACGGAATAACATGCAATTTATGAAATTGTGTAACATTTTGCGTGTTATTTACTTTGTGAATTGGCCGGCAGGTAGAGAACTCGTAATGTACCTAATTTTGGAACAATGCCTATGCAATTCAGTGTATTTAGACTTTCTTTTGTACTTTGTGTTGTGATTTGTGGGTATACAATGTTACGGTTGTTTCGACATTGTAAATTACCCAGTTCGGCTGCTGTTGTTATCATGATATGCATTTTCTTTTTGAGATCGAAAGATATGGACGAGGAACTATGTAAACAATTTTAACATTTTTGAGTTTATTACAAGTTTAACCATGAAATGTTACCCCCTCCTTTCACCGGACTTTTGTGAGTTCTTAGGATATTCTAGTTACCACGGGTAAGTGTTGAACTTTGAGTAAATTAGTATCGTTTGGCAAGTCAGGTTAGGGTGAAAGCAAAGAGTAAATTCAGCATTTACATCCACCGAGTCTATCATTAGGAAAAAGTCAAGGGGAAAATAATAAAACGGTAATGTGGGAGAGTATAATATAACTATATAAAGCTTAAAGCCGTTTCTTTAGGCCTAGAAAACGGAAAGTTACTGAGCAAAATACATAAAATAACTTAAGCAACCTTCTTAAATAATGTCGTTCACGAAAGACTATTCTTATCTCTAGGTGAAGAGGGGTGATCTCATATGGACCAGACAGAAATAGTGCCAACATGGGTAAGAGCCAAAGCCTAATACATGATGGAGTAAACAAAACCACGAATACCGATGTTTACAAAAAAAAAGGTGAATCTTAAGAATGAATACTGCAGAGTCTTGCAAACTTAAATACCAAAAGGGTTGCAATTTTCATGCCTACCTCTATATTGAGAAACTCCCGCGACAGTCCAAAGCCACGTTACTGTAGACTTGGACAATCGAACTTTTTAACTAGTGCATGTTGGTGTATGTAATCCGCTTCTCACGTTTTTGTGATGGTAAGGAACACGACCTAGATTCCGTAAGACGTTATGGTTATTTAAAGGTTGTCAGCACAACAATTCTAAAGCTGTTCGTGGATAATTTAAACTTGGGTTTCTGAATAAACTCATCACTGGAGTAACCAAAGAGGCATCCTTAGGATTGGGTGTCCAGTAATACGAAGCAGACGCTTATCAATGAAGTACTGATTTGTCATTTATGGGAAATTAGGAAAAGAAGGCTGACTAAGAAGCAGCAAAGGATTTTGGGCCAATAAAATCTTTACGACCGGAGAGAGTGGATGGTGAACTCGATAGCTATATTGCATGAAAGTCAAGAAAAACCTTTAATAAGGACATTGTCATCCAAACACTGACAAGGATCTCACTATCTCAGATAAAAATGTGATGTACATAGTTGTAAAACCCTTCACATAATTTTTCGCAACATAAGCATATGTCTATCAACCTATACTTAAGAGTACTATTGTAAAACCCTTTTCATAAATTTCACAATTCAGGTATATCCCTTTAGTATAGGATTTGCAAAAAATCTGATTTTGGTAATGAGCTACATCTGGCGAGGTAATTTCACGTTCCAGAAAAGAAGAAAAAGAAAAAACTTTTAGTTTTCATGGCAGTGCAAACTTTGCAGGATTGTCTTTGATTTTTCATTGTTAGCAGATACTGCATATATGATGTACATAATTGTGCTTCATGATATGCACCTTGCTTTACCACATATTATAAAGCACTCGCATTCTTTTAAACTCTTGCAGTTCTGATTAACTTATGCATTTTTAACATTTTAGATTTCTTCCTACCCTTATGGATAGTCTTCTATTCTAAACAACAATCAGTGAAATTTTCTACGTGTAGCTCTGTCCACTCGTCATCCCTGAAAACAAGCATCTGTCAGATTGTCATGAATCCATACACAGAATTGTATGGAAGTGAAAACAGGGGACCCTACAGCTTAAGTGAAGTTCTTAACGGCAATGTTACTGAACTGACAGAAAGTTCTGAAGGTATTATAATTTTTGCTAAGTTACATGAACCAAGTATACGTTGGAGCAGCTGAGTTTAATCATCCCTTAAAACCTCGCGTTTATTGACAGTAATTATGTATATGATATGTTGTACTCATATTTTAATTCGACTGATGTAGCGTGCACAAGGCATCACGTTTTTGGCAATTGTATATGAAATTGGAATATAAAAGTTAAATTGTCATGCATGTGGGTATTATGCCACGTCCTTGGTTGGAGGGAACTTATTCAATGATGAGTAGAATTGTTTCTTGGTTTGCTTGAAAAGTCAATCTCATGAAGTTTTTGGGGGGTGAGGGTGGTGATGGAGACATTTGGGTGGGAGGTAATGGTTGCGGAGGGTTGGTTCTAGGGGTCTGACAGCTTCTGCTGGAGGGTGAGCCTTTGCGCAACGGTAAGGTTGATCCACTGTAACCTGGAGGTCACGGGTATGATACTTGGAAACAGCCTCTTTGAAAGTGTTAGGGAAGGCTGCAAAGATGAACCCTCACCAGACCCCTGCAATAAGTGAAGCCTTGTGCACTTGACCGCCTTTTTCTTTTTACAATGCTTCTGCTGGTTTGATAATCCTTACATGTTGTTTGCCTTGCTCTGACTGTCAATTTTGCTTTGCTTTAGTTTTTTAATTTAGCTTTCACCTTTAGGGCCATCAACCACACCAGTTTTTCATGCTGAAGATAATTCTCATGATGCGTTCCAGTTGAAGCAAAAGTGTATCGGTGATCTTCCTGCTGCTACAATTTCAGAATTTATGAAATTGAACAGTAAGGAGGTAATTGCTTTCTGTCTTTTCTTCTTCTAAACATGATTCCGTCATCCTTATAAGCTTGATGGGCCTCTAATAATTTTCCAGCAACTTTATTATGCAGCAAGCATCTACTCGGTCGCTACTCAATGTTGCGAATAAGATTCTGGATGAAAGCATCGAGAGAAAGAATGGAGATATTTCAAAAGTATGGCTGTCAAGATGCACATTCATACTCATGAAGAAAAGAGAAGCACATTGATGTTGTATAATAAAAGCACACATATCAATCAGTTATTATTGTATTCTTCAATTTACTGAAGTATACATTTTAAACTAATTAAGACTTGGTGTTCTATTGCTTCTCAGCGGGTGGCCTATCTGTTGAAAGAAGTTGTTCGAGATATCGAGCGGCAGATTTCTGGACAATCTGAAGTCTTTAAGAAGGTATAATGGTCAGAAATTACTTGATGTGAAGCACGGCTTCACCTATTGCTTATGCATAACTTATATTTTCGACGTGCCTGCAGCAAAATAATCTGTACAAGACCCGTGAAGAGAAGTACCAATCCAAGATAAGAGCACTCGAAATCCTGGCAATGGGCACCTCTGAAGAAAATGAGGTACTCTTACAAGTTACAAGTGACTATGGAAGTAGACCCTTGATTTTACTGGTTTGTTCGTTCTCATTGTGAACTTAATTTAATTGTCTTATAGGTTGCTATGAACCAGCTTCGGCAATTAAAGGTCGTTCCTTTATCTCTACTTTAGTCATTTCAATCACAAGTAGGGACGATTGACTTCTTTATGGTGTACATATGCCATAAGCTCGCTACATTTACTTCTGACCAAAGAGAATTTCCAATCAAATTGAGTGATACACTGACTCAACTGCCAAAACTTTAGTCCTCCTTTATCTTATAAGAGCGGAGAGCACACGAGTAGCTCTGCATGCCTTCCTTGTCATGTGCTCAACTTGGACCACAATGTCGCTAATTGCTTTCGCAAACCCCATGTTGAGGACTTTGTGAGTCTACTCTGCTGCTCTAACCTCCCTCAACTCAGGCTTCGGCACATTGTTTTTGAGAGATTGTCTTAAACAGAATTGCTTGCAGGTTGCAGTCGGTTGTATCATGCTTGCAATTTGCATTAGATAATTTTGACGACCTATTTAATATACGCTGCCCTAAGGAGGTACATGATTGTCTATAAAACACTTACGAAACAATTCTACCGAGAAAATGAGAAGAGTATGCTTAGTCACCCCCACACTGGTCAATTACATTCAATCTAAACTGTAACTTGCACCTTCTGGGATTGGTCTCTACATAGGGGTGCAACTTGGGCCGGGTAACCCGTGGACAACCCGTGCCAGCCCGCAAAAATATGGGCATGGACTTACTTTTGTAGTGACCGTGGTGGACATGGGCTCAAAATTTTGAGCCCGTAAAAAATATGGGCTGGACATGGGCAAAGGTTTCTACAAGCCCGTCCAGCCCGTGGGAAAACCAGCCCGTCTAACTATTATATATATATATATATATATATATATATATATATTCTCCTTTACTCATTAAAAATTGTGAATCACATAAGTCTATGCAATCTTGACCCTCAAACTCTTAACCTAATAGAATACTACTCTATTTCTTTTTTGTACTTTCTGAACTCTCAGCCCCCACTTCGACAAAGTCAAATCCTCAAAGCGAAAGGTATACTCATATTCTTGTCTTATTTTTCTGAACTAGGTTGAGCGACGGTTTTCACTTTTGTTCATGTTTAAAGATTTTTGAAGACTTTACTTTTTCTACTTTATTTCTTATTATAGGATTAGAGATTCTTATCTTTTTCTCTCTCATTATGTCCCAAATAGTTGTTTTCATGCTTATATTTACGTTTTTTTTTTAGATTTTAATGTACTTTATTTCATTATCATGACTAAATTGTAGAGTTGGATGGTCAATGATATGTTTCGGAATCGTTTTAAAAAAAAAGTAATTTTTAACCATGGACAACCCATGGACAGCCCGCGTCCAGCCCGTGTTCACCAAAATTTTGATGGGCTTGGCGTATACACATATTATTTGGCCCGTAGATGGGTTGGGCTTGGACACATATTATTTGGCCCGAGATGGGTTGGGCTGGACATGGACATGACTTTTGGAGAGTGGGCTGGTCATGGTCTAACCCTTGGGCCCGTCCAGCCCGCCCAAATTGCACCCCTACTCTACATATATTTTTTATTCAATTTTGTCTTACTTTGGTTAGATACCAGTGAAAAAGTCCTCGTATCATAAACGACAATGTTGGTTTCTTGTTACTATAGACTGAGAAGACTAAGATTGAGGAGAAGAGAAAAGTTGAAGAGCAAGATGTCATTAAGCTGATGAAAGAGAAGGCTCATAGTGATGTTCAGATCTCAAATCTAAAACAGGAACTTGAACTATTAAAAGGGACATATGAGAAGCACTCTTTGCAAATGGTGGTACAGGCTAAGGAAACAAAAGTTGAGCTAGAGAAGAAGGTGATGGAACTTGAGTGTCTTTTGGCTGATTCAATGAAGAAAGTAGAAGCACTTGAGGCATTTTCAGAATCCAAATATCTGAGATGGAAAAAGAAAGAACTTGGCTACAAGAGCTTTATAGATTTTCAGTCTAGATCCCTGCAGGTGTGCATCAAGTAGCAGTCTTATAACTATAAACTGCTTTATGTGTTCAACCTGTATGAAGTTACGAACTTATGAGTTATGACCCAGTGCTATTTAACTGCATAGGAATTGAGAGTGGCTTCTGATTCCATCAAACAAGAGATTTTGAAGACACAAAAAGTTCAGTCGAAAGAGTTCAATCATTTTGGTAGGGTTGATTGTCTTACGTTTTCCGCCTTCTAGATTTACTTTGCAGTTTGATGTGCCTGGCATTTCCTAAATCCTGTCATTTAATCTTTAACAGGGATGAAGCTGAAAGGACTTGTTGATGCTGCTCAGAACTACCATACAGTCCTTGAGGAAAACCGGAAGTTGTACAATGAGGTTCAGGATTTGAAAGGTACTGCACTCAACTTATCTACTTCTGATAGCTGCTGAAGACTGGAAGTGAACCTCATCGATGTTTTTCTTATTGGGTAGGAAATATTAGAGTTTATTGTCGAATAAGGCCATTCCTTCCGGGACAAAGTGAAAAACATACAGCCATAGAGTATATTGGTGAGAGTGGGGAATTGGTTGTTGCTAATTCCTCTAAACAAGGAAAGGATAGTCATCGGCTCTTCCAATTCAACAAGGTCTTTGGTCCTGCAGCAACTCAAGGTTTTTTTCAGTTTTTATTAGCTTGAGCATATGTTATAACTCTGAGCCCATTCTGTTATCTATTGACAATATATTGATGTTTCTCACGAAATTTGTCTTGGCAGAGGAGGTATTTGTAGACACTCAACCTTTAATTCGGTCGGTTCTTGATGGTTTTAATGTTTGCATTTTTGCCTATGGTCAAAGTGGTTCCGGGAAAACTTATACAATGGTTTGTATATTATTTGTTTTGTATTAATGTTGTATCTTGCTGAGCGTATTTTACGCTTACACTCCTTTGTTTATCATTCACAGTCTGGGCCAAATTTATCGTCGAGAGAGGATTGGGGTGTCAATTATCGGGCTTTACACGATCTTTTCCACCTCTCTCAGAGCCGGAGAAGCTCCTTTACATATGAAGTGGGCGTTCAAATGGTTGAGATATATAATGAGCAAGTTCGTGATTTACTATGTACTGACAGTTCGCAGAAGAGATATCCTTTCTTTAGGGTTTTTAAAGTCGCGTGATTTTACTTTCATGAAAGTGATTGCTGCATATGATGAAACAATTTTTGTTCTTAATTTTGTGGACTTCTGTGTTACAGACATACATAATCCATTTTATCGTGTTCTATTGTCCCTTAGTGAATATAATTCTTTTGATTATGTATGAGGTTGCATCTTTAATTGAATGTACATCTTTTTTTCTTGTTTTTCTTTAACTTGCACACACTTGGGATTTGGAATACTACCCAACCAAAAGGTTTAGCTGTCCCCGATGCTAGCATGCATGCTGTTAAATCAACTGCAGATGTCTTAGATTTGATGAACATCGGCTTAACGAATAGGGCTGTAGGTGCCACTGCCCTTAATGAAAGGAGCAGCCGATCCCACAGGTTCCTCTTGTAGACTGCTATTTGTGTTGTTTTTCAACAGCTTTTTCTTGGTGTTGATGAAGGTTTATATCATTCGTAGTGTCCTCACTGTTCATGTTCGTGGCACGGATTTGAAGACAAATGCTGTTTTGCATGGCAGTCTTCATTTAGTTGATCTTGCTGGCAGTGAAAGAGTAAATCGCTCTGAAGCAACAGGAGACAGGTTACGGGAAGCACAACATATTAACAAATCCCTATCAGCACTGGGAGATGTAATTTTTGCACTAGCACAGAAGAGTTCTCACGTGCCTTTCAGAAATAGCAAACTAACTCAAGTTCTTCAAAGCTCTCTTGGTAACTAGGCATTCTATCCATTTTTGTGTTTCATCTTTTCTTAATCCTTTTGTTTTGACTTTTTGTTTGTATTGGATTATGTCCTAGGTGGCCAGGCGAAGACACTTATGTTTGTGCAGCTTAACCCTGATGTTGAATCCTACTCAGAAACTATTAGTACCTTGAAGTTTGCTGAGAGGGTGTCTGGTGTTGAGTTAGGTGCTGCACGCAGCAACAAAGAGGGAAGGGGTGTCAGAGAGCTTATGGAACAGGTTTCTTTTATTAGCTTTTTGCCAAACTCCAAGCGTGCACACACACACAAACACGAAAAAAGACAGATGTTGGCACCTACTCAAATTAGAAAGCTTCTAAGGTGTTGAGTGTAGGACATCGTTTAATTACTTATTTTGCCGTTATAAGGTAGACCTCGTTGAATCACTTATATTGTCAATTCTGTATCTTGCTTGCATCAAAGGTGGCATTCCTAAAGGACACAGTTGCAAAGAAGGATGAAGAGATTGGACGGTTGCGGACTCTTAAACCTAATTCGAGTGGCGAGAAACGTGGTATTAGCTCACCAAGGTATGGGTCCTCCTCTCCAAGAAGACATTCCATGGGTACTCCACGAGAAAGCAGAACATTGTCTGGTGGGAAGAGTTTAGGACGAGTTGAAAAAGCCTCTTCGGATGTGGATAATAGCTCAGATTATAGTGATCGGCATTCTGAAGCTGGTTCTCAGCAGTCACTGGATGACTTTAGACACCACAAGGAGTTTTTCCGACAATCAAGGCTTGCTGTAGTGGAGAGCGGTCAAATTATTACTGATGACGTCGAATCGAACACTGCTGTACAAGATGGAGGTCGGAATCTTACTGAAGATTTTGAGCTTCTGGGGTTTGGGGATGCAGATTCGGAAGAGAGATTAAGCGACATATCTGATGGTGTTCTTTCCATGGGAACGGAAACTGATGGTTCAATCAATAGTATCGTGGAGCTCACTCTTTTCCCTGAAACTGTGAAACGGCCCATGGAGAGCATAGAGAAGTGAGTAATTCCTGAACTCTTTTATGTTTCTTTTACTAGTGAATGGTCAGTTTTAGAATATGAAGCTCATAGAATTTCTCTTCATGCTCTTATATCCTATCACTGGTACCTAAAAATTGCAAAAATAAAAAAAAACACTACAGAGAGAAGTTATTTGCTTATTTTGATAGAATCTAACAATTCTGGTTCATCTTATTTCATGCTAGCATATCAAGAGATGTTTCGGATTAAAATGTTTGCCTTTACTCTTGCTTTGCTTGTTTTTTTAAGGTGAACTGATATCTTTTTCTTGTAATTTACCTTCGAAACAACACAAAATTGAGTACGTGCCAACCTCTGAAGCACGGACACCTCTCCTAGGTGGAGGTATGGTGTCCTAAACGGACGGACACCCCGACACCCTCCGGACACCGCCCGACACGTGTCGGACGCGGCTCATCGGTGTCGGAATTTTTTTTTTTTTTTTTTATTTCCGACACCGTGTCGGACACTTCATCGACGAGTGTCGGACACGGCGTGGAGTAGTGTCTTACCGTTTGGGGCCAATTTCAATGGATCTGGTGTTGCCGGAGCTAGTTGACGGAGATACCGAAGCCGAAGCCAACAGATCTGGGCTACGGTCGCCGAAGGAAGAGAAGCTAGCCGCTGTCACCGTTGCCCGTCGTCATCGCCGGAGGTCTCGCCATCGTCGCTGGACTCCTCCGCCGCCGTCGCTGACCCACAGGTTACGGCGGTGCTGGAGCTTCTTTCCGTCATCCCTCTCGTCCTTCTCTTTTTTTCTTTTCTCCCTTTTCTTCTCCCGATCTGTCCTTCTCTTTTTTTTTCTCCCTTTTGTCCTCCGTTTCTGTCCTCTCTTTTTTCTTTTCTCTCTTTTGTCCTCTTGTTTCGGTCATTTTCCTTTTCTTCCTTTGTCCTCCCAATTTCTTTCTTTTCTTTTTTTTTTTCTTTTCTCCCTTTGTTGTTGCATTTTCAGTATATTAACTAAACAAATATTGATCAAATAAATTATAACTTATAGTTTTTCATTATTATTTGTTATTTTAGATTGTGAAATATATTTAATATTTATTAAAATATATATACATATATAATATAAAATATATTTAAAAAATAGCGGTGTCCTGCGGTGTCCAAAATCTGATTTTTTGGAAATTGCGGTGTCCGGTGTCCGTGTCCGTGCTACCTAGGTGCCAACAATGCATATTCTCCCCGAGCCAAAGAAAGCTGAAGATGGAAGGCATGAAGCCCCATCTACAAGCACCAATTACCTATAATAGCATAGAGGATCCATACGTAAAATGAGGTAAAAATCAACTGAGCATACACCTACCAGTTCTTAGCTTTTCAACTGCACCAGTTGGAACTCATCGGGGGTCGTGCATCAGCCTTGGAGCATCAATGTTGAACTCACACAGTGTGCTGGAATAACACGACAGATTAGAAAAAGAGCATTAAAACCGCACATGTTGAGCAGAGTTACATTTCTTCAGTAGTACAATAGCACCCAATGCTCAAATTTTAACTATTTTACAGCTGCAATAACGATAGGTCCATCGTATCAGGGTCACGGGACGACCTGAACCATCAATTATTTATACCCAATGTTGGGGAGCTGACCTCAATATGACTCTCACATAATGACCCAGTGCAAATATGTCATTCTGGTCATATAGCTAAGAGGAACATTTCCATCAGTGCACTCACTCGCGGCATAAAACGTATGGGTAAATTTGCTGTCCTGCTCTAGAATACACGTATGCTAAGTGAATTGTTATTTCTGCAGCCATTTGCTTTAAGCCTTTAAGAAATTTAGCTGGCAGTTGTCTAGGGAGAAGGACGCAAGGTACATTTCTGTTGTCTTCTTTGAGAAATAGTATTCCCTATGAAGCGCTGTATTGATGAATTCAATGGAAATGACCGAACACATGCCACTGAGACCCCTGGAGGAGATGAGCTAAAGAGCACAAAACCTAGTTGCACTGAAGCTCCCACATAAATCTTTTCCGGTGACATAATCAAGGGAAACAGCTTATTATGTGCCACTGTGTAAGAGTACACATATTTAAGTTAGAAACCTGTATATAGAAGATACTGCACCTTGCACATTCATGTGGCTGATCCTAAGATTTGGGACAAGACTTTGTCAAGCTGCTTTATATGCCAGAAAAGGGATTCATATAAATGTTTAGAAGATCTTTTATGTGCTGCATGTGGTATCTTCTTCTAGTTTAGTCTCTTCCACATTCCAGGGCAGAGCATAAAGAGGTAAGGTGAGGGAGCTTGTCTTTTTGAAAAAGTTCAGTGGTGAAGAATAGCTGCGATCTTTTGTGGCTTGTAGTTTCAATGCCAGTAGTTTCAATGCCAGTAGAAGGGATTCGTGTTATAATTTAGAAAATCTCTGATGTGCAGTGCTGTATGCTTTTAGTATCAAGCACCACACTAGCAAGTTACATTTTTCTTAAATAATACTGCAGCGAATGGTTAGTTGTCAGTATGCCTTGTATGTGATGGAAATCCGTCGACCTCTAGACTTCTTAATACGGTAAACTTATGAGATTTGAAACTTAAGAAGTTATCTTCATTGATGATTGGTCTCAGGCCCCGCGTACCGGCTAAACTTCCTAGGCCCCCACAAAAGCAAGTGCAAACAGGATCTTCCCAATTGTCATTGACAAAAGGCTCCTCAAAAGTCTCAGGTATGCGTAAGCTACTCCAAGGAACTTTTCCTGGGTCGAATTTGAATTTGTTTGGAAATCCTGCTACTGTTAAAATTTGCAATCTCTTAGAAAAACGGAAAGTTTTAGCCTACCAGCCACCTACTGCCTCTATTAGCATGATTGATTTTCTCTGTTCTTGATTGTAATGATGCTGGAACACTGGCGGATGACCCTTCCCCCTTGACCGCTACCAAGAGACTTTAGGTCCAGCAGTTTATAATGCTCCTCCCCTAATATGGTTTTCTTCTTCAACGATCCTCAGGTTCTAGAAAGGCCATTGCTAAACTGCTCCTCCCTTAATATGGTTTTCTTTTTCAACGATCCTCAGGTTCTAGAAAGGCCATTGCTGGCAGCTCCTCTTCAGCTAAGTCCAGCAGGCGACGACAGTAAACGGAAGGCAGCTTGGATGGTAAAAATACTTAATTGTAAACTAAACTTGACATTTCTAATCTCTAGCCTATTCATGACACAATGATCTAGGAACATGCTCGAAATGGTAGCGTAATTAGGCACTGTAGTTTGCAATGTATACGGCTTAACTCCTAGTGTAGTATTTGTAGAATATGGGGTTCGCCATTTGCCCATCCTTGTATATTACTTGTATGGAAGCAGTTTCTAAGAGCGCCGAACATTCTTCTGATGCAGACTGTCTTTGTGCCCGTCTGCATGTGCGTGTCCCTGTGTGGCATACACTAAAAGTTTCTGCCACTCTGTGTTTCTCTCTCTCATAAACGAAGTGCATACTAAACACGCACTAATTTGTTTACGATGTGCTTCATTTGAGAAAATCCCATCTCTTCACAGTTTTTTCGTTCACACGGTCATGCCTGCAATTAATACTTGCACTCCACTTTTTACTACTTACCTCCCTTTAACTAAACAGGAAAGCTGTTTTAGCTTTGAGCAGTCTGGTGAACCAGGTTAAATTTGCAAATTTTTTTGCTCCAAAGAGTTCAGACAACCGGATTTGTTTACATACACCATTGCAATGTTGGACAACGTTATAACAAAGAATGACCAAAGGTATTGGCGATTGTGAACTGGTCAGAGGCGCACAGTTTACAAAGTAGAGCTTCCTGAAGCGAGCACAAGGCACTGCTTATTCTCACGGGGATGGCTGCTAATAGTAGGCAGTGCACACGGTCACTGGGTTGAGGTTTAAGTCATGGTTACCGATTTTAAGACGACCTCAATCTCAAAGAAGGGCTCGACAATAAGACCGCCTTCCCCATAAAAATGCAACTCAAACCCCATATTCGTGTTGATCATATAGCATTACATAGATGCGATTAACGAGCATTGAAACTTTAATCTATTATTATGTGTGAATCTCTCGATCTTAGTTTATTTCACCCGTCATTTATCACATTTAGCTTAGGCTCCAATAAACGATGAAGAAGGTCTAATAGCTTTTGCAACAAGTTTGCATGCTTCTACGGAAGTTTGGAACGAACACATTAGTAGTTTCGTAATACAAAAAAGGCAAAAATGCCGCTAATGAAGGAGCCTTTACCGGAATGATATGAAAAAAAAAGTAAAAAAATTGAGTAGATGTCTGAGTCCGGGGTTGAACCGAGGACCTTTAGTGTGTGAGACCAATAGACCTGGCAAATTTTGGCCCATACCCGCGGGTCCACCCAGGCCCGTTAAGAAATCGCGGGTACGGGTAGTCCAAAACGCTACCCGTTAAAATTGGACCCGTACCCGGACTGACCCGTTTTTACCAGTTCGGTCCGGACCGGGTACGGATTACCCGGGTGACCCGGGTTCTAGGCTTGTTTTAGGGTTTTGTTTGACACTTTAAATACCATTTCTCATTCACTTTCACTCGAATCACTCTTCTCCTCTCTTATCTCAACTCTCTGCCGCCTCCATCTTCTCTCTCTGACCCTCGTTCACAAGAAACAAGCTACGCCAACGCCGATCTCTCACCCTCACTCATTCAAGAACCACCACAGATCGACGGCCCCGACGCCTCACCACCACCTCTCTCTCACAGATCGACTGCCCCGACGCCTCACCGCCACCTCTCTCTCACAAATCGACGGCCCCGGCGCCTCACCGCCACCTCTCTCTCACAGATCGATGGCCGCGACGCGTCACTGCCACCTCTCTCTCTCTTACAGATCGACGGCCGAGACGCGTCACCGCTACCTCTCTCTCACAGATTGACGGCCCTGACACCTCCACAGCCCCACAGATCGATAGACGACCTCTTTGTCTCTCTATCCGTCATCGACGGCTGATGCTTTGCGGATCGACGATCGTTTCAGCTCCGTTGTCTGTTGTTCGACAACATAATTGGGAAGGCCTTCAGTGAGCAAATCGTTTGGATTAATTTTTTTAATGTGATGTAATTTTTAATATGATGAAAACTATCTGTGATTTAGCTTTCAATGAATTTTTGGATCTATGGCTATATCCATTCTTGAGTGTTTAGTTGAATTGCTCGTAATTGGTATTGATCAGCAGATCAGGTGTCATTTTTTTTGGCTGGTTATTATTGTGTGCATTTTCTTTCTTTTTATTTTGATTTTTGTGAAATTAAAAATACTTTGAAAATGAAAAACAAGAAGTGTGCTGGAAAAAAAGAAAGCAGTTTTTTTAACCTAACTATCAAAAAAATATTTATATATAAAAAATAAATTTACCCGCGGGTATTACCCGGTCCGCCAGGGTAAGGTATGGGTATAAAAAAAGGTTACCCGGAAAAATCTGGGTATTTTTTACCCGGACCGGAATTACCCGTACCCAGCCGGATATTACCCGTATCCGGCGGGTATACCCGTTTGCCAGGTCTAGAAACCAACGTGATAACCGACTACACCACCCAGAAAACTTGCTACGTGTTGCAACCGGAATGTACTGAAAATGTCTATATAAAAATTTCATGCCAGATGCAGAGGTTCCCAATATAGTGGGCTCTTGATCTTTGAGTGCGAGACTAGGAGCCTGTTTAGGATTCATTTTTAAAAGCAAATTATAAATAAATTGTCATCACTTCTCAAAATTAGCTTTTTAATTTATGAATGGTGTTTGAATAAAGTGTATATAGAAATTAAATTTTAATGTGACAAAATGTCCAAAAAATTTAATCTATAGAGATACTTTGATACCTTACGCGATCAAACTTGATTATGAAAAATAATTAATCTGTTTTTTTTTCTCTGTCGTGATTTAATTAATTTTATATATTTTTCGAACCTCTAACAATCTAATAATTTGATTCAATTTAATCAGCTTTGATCTTTTCATAATCAATCTCAAACAAACTCTAAATTCTTGATGTTTGATACATAGATTTAGCACGAGAGGCATCTAGCCTTTTCTCTTCGAAAATCAAAATTTTCCGTTTCAGATGACATGTTCAAAAAGCCTCCTGTGGGTGGTGGGTTGCCATCGGTCAATAGCATTGGTTTGTAACCGGCTATCTTTTAAAATTAATGTATGAATAATGTATAATTTCAAAAAAAAAAAGGGAAAAAAAAGAAAGGACCTTCAAATAATTTCACTCTAAATTAAAGGACGGTAAAACCATTTTTTTTTTTACCAAACTTTGGCCCTAATTAACATGTTAATCATTTTTGGTTCTTTCTCTTCATATTTTTTTTTCTTTTTTTGCTATATAATTGGATTAGATTTGGGTTTTTTTATTGAGCATTAAAATCAACTCAATACTCTGAACATCCTTCATAATGTCTTCACACTCACACCTCAAAGTTGAAAGCTTTTGGATTTAATAAATTATAAAAGTACCCCTAAAATCATTATCTACGAAAATGACACCTTAAATAACGCATTAAAAACTTGATCAACTTTGGTTACTATACCCCCATTGAACCGAACCCATAAAACCTCTCTCAATAATTTCTCCTACAATTTTTATCCCACTCACTGTTTCCATCTTTCCCCGCAATCACTGCTGAAAGGGCTCCATCTTAAATCTCTTTCCTTTTAAGTCCTACCGATTACATATTCTTCAAATAACAATTTAAAAGTTTTATACACTAAAAAAAGCTCCCCCAATCACCTTCTACAATCACTGTCGCCAGCATAGATGACCAACATCTGAGGTAGCATATAAATGTCTCCTCCTCCTTTTTCTATATATATATATATATATATATATATATATATATATATGCTCTTTTTGAACCTTCACTCTTTCATATTTTTGTTATTGTATTTCACCCTTTATTACATTATTTATTATGCAAAGAGAAAGATTGATTCATGCTTATGTGGGTTTTTTTTTTTTTTTTTGGGGGGGGGGGGGGGTGTCATTGTGGTGAAAATATTATTTTCAAACTATGTAGTCAGTCATGTATTACCATTTCTTATGTTTGTTTAATAACACTGCAAATGGTTTTTACCTTTGAGTAGTTTTCATAATGTATGCGGTTTTATTTGCTTAGCGATTTTAGAACTTTTATAGAGTTTGATTAATCATCTTTGCTATTTTTCATCATTGTGATAACTTAGGTGATTTTATATGTTTAGAGTAGTATGCTTAAATTAGTTTTCTATGCCACCACTTTTTTGAAAGGATCCCTATTTTGTTCACTCAATGTGATTTTTACATTAGTTTAATGATTTTTGGAACCTTAAAATGTGCAAATCAATCTATATGTTTCAGCTCTAGAACAAGCTTCCGGCCGATGGCATCCAAATTACTGCAACTGTTTTAAAGTATGCCCTAGATCCTTCATGCATATATACATGTGCGTACATGCATATATACAACCGCATGCATATGTGTGTCTAATGTTAGATTTCATGTAATTACTATTTTTACACATTTAAACCTAAATTAGTTCTTCGTATTTTAGTTCTTCTTCACCCATCAATCATGCGCTATGGTTTAAATATATTGGTTAAATACCTCAAAGTTCATAAGATCGAGCCATTCTCTTTGCTATAAGATATGTGAGTGTCCTCTTCCTTCTGAACATTATGCTAGGTGTTCAAATTAAACACTTGATTCATCTGCACTCACATATCTTATTACTCTCCCCACTGAGTTGCTTGCTGGTTGTATCAATGACCGCTTTCGACCTTTACTACATGCTCGTGAATAGTACACAGTTCATGTATTGGGGTTGTGATACTATTTTTTTTTTTCATTTAAGTGCCCTCAGTCTGGTTAATAATTCAGATGACTTCCATGAGAGCTTGGATAGTGTGTTAATGTTGCAGCATCAGGATCTTGTGGATACTTGTTCTATATAATTGAACTATCTAGGGTACATACGGGATTTTTTGGAGTGATGTATTATGTTAGTTTGTTGATAACTTAATACAATACTCCTCAACTAGACATCCTTTCTTGTAGGTCGCACGTTCCATTTCCTGTATGAGGAGATGAGTTGACAAGAGATAAGGCGGGATTGCACGATTTACTTGCCCTGTGTGTGGGCGAGTGAGAGCTGTTAATAAATTGGATCAGTGGACCCATTATCCACCCACTAATAGATACTGTATATTTGTTAGTCTGGATAATTACAGTTATTTAGATGATATTTATCTCATAAGTGTTTGAGATAAATACAATATTTATCTCATATGTGTTTGAGATAAATACAACTTTATCTCCTAAGTGTTTGAGGTAAAATCTGTTTCTAAATACAATCTCTATATAAAGGTTAGAGATATCTCAAGAAAATATAAGTCATGCAACTATAAGTCACAAGACAATTCCTCTCTCTATAGCACTCGTTTTCGTACATGCGAAAAAGATCAAGCGTGTTGGAGGCTCGTGGATCCATTATCGAAATATTCGAAGATCTCATACGGTATATTTTCGAACCCACTACGTGTTACATGGAAACGCATTAATCACATGCTTTAAATGGAACGTTGGATCATGTCTTTAATAGCCATAAATGGTGGTAGTAGTTATGACTTGTGAAAAGAGAGATGCAATGTTGAGGTAATTAAATGGTGCAAAATTACAACGAGTATGATGGTAAAAAGTATTTAGAATTACTAAGCAACAATGTTATAACGGCAAATAAATTATTTGAAATTCGTTATAAAAACCGTAATAACATATTTTAGAAACTAAGCTCACGGGGGTCTTGATGCAAGCAAGTATGGATTTTCAAGTTGGAATCTAATGCTGCCCCTCATTCTTACATCCACCTCCTTTTATATTTGTTCTGAATTCAGTATTTAATCATCATTTTGTTGATCATCTTCTGGTCTAATGGTGCGTCTTTAAGGTCCGTAGGAAAAAAACGTTTAATTTGAATAACACAGGAAATATACGTGAAAACAGCGACGATTAACAACGAATCATATAAAAATTTGTTTAATTGAACACAATATTTTTTGCGACAAATATCTAATGGAACGACGCACGCACGCGCACATACTCCCCAACCAACATTCACAGCAAAACCCCGGAGAGAATCACAATGGAATCAGAAGCAGCAGCGAACTCAGAAACCGAGGTTTCACGCAGCGATCCGACTCAGCAATCGGCACAGCATACGAAATGTCAGGAGGGAGAAGGAGCCGCTGATCGAAGTGATGAAGCAAAACCGCCACCTCCGCCAGACCAGAAGGAAATACTGAGGGCACTGGAGGTGGTGGAGAGGGACTCTTTCGCAATCGCCCAGAGCTTCACCTCTCTCTTTGCTTCCCTCCGCGTCGCTCTCTCTGAGGTCCGTTTCTCATCTGTTTTCTTAGCGATTCGTTGGGCATTAGTGCGTTAATTTACTCTGATTCGATGCGAGTATTTTGGTTAATCAAGAGCAGTATCTTAGACATTTCGGTAGAATTTGAGGATCACATATGTTTTGGCAATTACTCGCTCTGTCTTGCCGTCTTTTGACTTTTTATGTATTGTTAGAATGAAGTTAGAACACGTTGATGTTGGGTTTAGTGTTTTAATCTTAGTTTCACTTACAGATAATGCTTGTTTGGTTCGTAGCTGTAGTTACTAATTGAGTTCACTTTGATTTTTTGACGTTTAAATTATATCATAAGAATTTGCCAAGAGTCAAAGGGTAAAAAGTTTGTGAAATGGAAGGAGTTGTTTCTATACATGTAAAAGAAAAGGAAGTATGTCTTGGTTTAATAATTTTTGCCCCCTTTTCTTCCTACTTTGAAGATGTAAATGTTTACTTTGTTTGAATTTGACTTGATTACAATCCAGAGTTGAATCTTAATATAATCCTAAGTATTTATTAAAAGTCAAAGGAAACAATTATGAAATAGAGGGATATACAAGGTAGTATAAGTTGATTTTGTGGGGCAAATTCAGTTTTTTTCCTCCATCACTGGGATATATGATTGAGTTGTTTCAGTGTGTTTAACTGTTATGAAATATGTATCTGCGTTGTAGGTTACTGGACAGTCTGTTGATCATATGCATTGTTTCAGTGATGCTGCTGGCCACCTTCAAGAATGTGGTAAGTGAAAGATATTGCTGTGCATATTCTGCCTTATTTTCACAATAATACTAGGTAGCATATGACTAACACCATAAAAAGGTTTTGATATTAGGTGCGGCCTAGTACCATGTTCGGTAAGGTTGAAGAGAACTCTTTGAATCCCACATGACTGGCATTGAAAGGAAGAAGCAACTTTTTTTCTGTTTCATTTGTTAGATCGGATAGTGATGCAGGAGAAGAGGTCTGAGAACTTGTCTCTTTCCATCTTTCTTCTGCCACCCCTGCCCACCCGGTTTTCACCTTAAAGGGTGTGAGATTGTGAATGCTAAGATAGTGAATCTTGGATCTCTTAGCAAATTCTTCTGTGAGGAGTCCTAGCCCAACCGTAAAGCTGCTCCATTTGACCTGGAGGCGGCGTCATGTAAAACAGTCTCTTCGTGTTGAGCTGCCTTTTTTGTTGTTTTCCTATTGTTGGAGAGATAACCAAGCTTGTAGTCCCAAATCAGTTAAAGTTTTGGAATATGCATCCCTTTCCTTTGACTTAGTTAAGCAAAAGAGGCTTGATAGTCTTTCCAAACTGTATGCCATAATCTAGCAATATTAGCGAACATGAGGATAGTCTATGGCTGCTTAATCTTGGTGTTATGTTGGTGCAGCAACTTATGGTTCCGTTTCTGCCGGCGTCTTTATCTTTGATTTGCATATGCATTTAGTCATGATCTTTTCTTCCACTATCTTCTGTCCAAAGTCATCTTTGTTGAATGGATAGACTATTCAACAATAACGCCTTTGTCTGTGGGAGACGTGCAAATGACCAAAATGCCAGCCAATTTTGAATCGCTTTGTCATTACCAGTTGAGTGACGTAGTTTTGAACCCAAATTACGCCAAACTAAGCCATTTCGTGGTGCTTTATATATTACGCTTGTGCACATGGTGAACAATGTCGCCTTTGTCTATACAATTGTACATAATAGACAGCCTCTATTTTGTGGTGCTTCATATATTACACTTGTGCACATGGTGAACAATGTCGCCTTTGTCTATACAATTGTACATAATAGACAGCCTCTATATCTCCTAAGGATTGTATGCCATATTAGCAAAATTAGGAGAAAACAGACATGTGATGGCTGCTAACTTATGTTCCAGGCGTTTTCACACACAAAACAACTTATGGTGGCGCTTTATTGGATCTTCTCAGTCTTAAGTACCATGAGTTTTAGTACACGTGTTTGTGTAATTTAAATAATTGGATGTGTTTGGCATCACAGGCATCCTGTGGGACACATGCAAATGACCAAAATGCCAATAATGAATCTCTTTGTTGGTACAAGTTGAGTGACGTTGGTTTGAACCTAAATTACGCCAAACTAAGCCATTTTTGGGGTGGCCCATATATTGTGCTTGTACCTATGTGGTGCTAAATTTGAACACTTTCATAATTCGTTTGGTGCAAAAGAGGGAGTTTCTAATGCTTATCTTAAGCGACAACGTGTTGTCTATTTGGGTTCAAATGCATATATATTAGCATTATATATGGGTAGTCAAAGCTTCTCCTTTTCCTTCTTTGGTGCCTGCTAGTATCTTCGATGCCACAATCATCATCATCTACGCCTTTGTACCAAACTAGTTGTGGTCAGCTACATCAGCTACATGCCTTTTTTCCCATTCCTCCCTGTCAAGGCATGTCTCTTTTACTGTCTTCAATGTAGTGAGGGTATTTATCTACAATCTAATACTTGTCCTGACAATTTAAAATGTCAAGGGTTTGGTAGTCAACAGTTTTACTCTTCTTCCTCCCTGTCAAGGCATGTCTCTTTTACTGGCTTCAGTGTAGTGAGGGTATATTTATCTAAAATCTAATACCTGTCCTGACAATTTAAAAATGTCAAGGGTTTGGTAGTCAACAGTGTTACCCTGCCTGTTGGACGGATTTTATAATGTCATACATTTAGTTCCTGCACCATGTCTCCAGTCCACTATACTGTTGTCATAGGTCATTGATCGGTACTTCTCGATATGTATAGCTTGTGGTTGTTGCAGAGATTCCGCGTAGTTTGTTAATGGGCTCATAGGTATAACAGAGACTTTTGGGGACTATTTCTAATTTCCTATCCCCCAGAAGACTGCTTGTGTTTCTTTTACCTTTTCCGTTCTGTCTAATTATAATTATAATTTTCTATGCCACCACTTTTTTGAAAGGATCCCTATTTTGTTCACTCAATGTGATTTTACATTAGTTTAATGATTTTTGGAACCTTAAAATGTGCAAATCAATCTATATGTTTCAGCTCTAGACCAAGCTTCCGGCCGATGGCATCCAAATTACTGCAACTGTTTTAAAGTATGCCCTAGATCCTTCATGCATATATACATGTGCGTACACGCATATATACAACTGCATGCATATGTGTGTCTAATGTTAGATTTCATGTAATTACTATTTTTACACATTTAAACCTAAATTAGTTCTTCGTATTTTAGTTCTTCTTCACCCATCAATCATGCGCTATGGTTTAAATATATTGGTTAAATACCTCAAAGTTCATAAGATCGAGCCATTCTCTTTGCTATAAGATATGTGAGTGTCCTCTTCCTTCTGAACAGTATGCTAGGTGTTCAAATTAAACACTTGATTCATCTGCACTCACATATCTTATTACTCTCCCCACTGAGTTGGTTGCTGGTTGTATCAATGACCACTTTCGACCTTTACTACATGCTCGTGAATATTACACAGTTCATGTATTGGGGTTGTGATACTAGTTTTTTTTTTCATTTAAGTGCCCTCAGTCTGGTTAATAATTCAGATGACTTCCATGAGAGCTTGGATAGTGTGTTAATGTTGCAGCATCAGGATCTTGTGGATACTTGTTCTATATAATTGAACTATCTAGGGTACATACGGGATTTTTTGGAGTGATGTATTATGTTAGTTTGGTGATAACTTAATACAATACTCCGCAACTAGACATCCTTTCTTGTAGGTCGCACGTTCCATTTCCTGTATGAGGAGATGAGTGGACAAGAGATAAGGCGGGATTGCACGATTTACTTGCCCTGTGTGTGGGCGAGTGTGAGCTGTTAATAAATTGGGTCAGTGGACCCATTATCCACCCACTAATAGATACTGTATATTTGTTAGTCTGGATAATTACAGTTATTTAGAGGATATTTATCTCATAAGTGTTTGAGATAAATACAATATTTATCTCATATGTGTTTGAGATAAATACAATTTTATCTCCTAAGTGTTTGAGGTAAAGTCTGTCTCTAAATACTATCTCTATATAAAGGTTAGAGATATCCCAAGAAAATATAAGTCATGCAACTATAAGTCACAAGACAATCCCTCTCTCTATAGCACTCGTTTTCGTACCTGAGAAAAAGATCAAGAGTGTTGGAGGCTCGTAACAACAAGGATCCATGGTCGAAATATTCGAAGATCTCATACGGTATATTTTCGAACCCACTACGTGTTACATGGTAACGCATTAATTGTTATTCAACAAGAAGAATTGACACACCTAGCGAGCTGTAAGGATTCCCAACGATAGGAGACAATAGTCAACAATTGAATTCCGCTAACCGTCTACAATATGCTTTTTGTAATAGAAAATAGACATAAGCCCAGAATAAAATGCAAAGGTTAATTCATTTACTCTGCTCGCTTTGATGAATGAGATACATACTCTCGTCGTCCTTGAAACTAAATTAAGTAGCACTTCTTTTACTTTGAGTGGCATGTATTTGGATGGACTATGTAGCTTGGTTGCCTTGCAACAGAATTATCTACCAATTCGCGATGATGACCCCGGAAAAATGAAGGGGTGCCTCCTCACAAAGGGGGTATCTAATTAGTCTGCTTGACTACTTCCCTTATCTCTTTCCTATCGGAATGTAGGGGGCGCTATTCTTGAATAGAAATAGAGTAGAGGCCTGACCATGCGAGTAGAGTGGTCTTATCTAATCACATTAATCCCTAGTTGTTTTTTTCGCTCCTTTATTAAACTTCCTTGGATTAGGTGTAACATAATCACAAGCGGGCATGGCAAGCAAAAGCCAACAACGTCCAAATGTTGTTGGTGGCAAAGGTTTGAACCCGCTTTCTTCCGTTGTCTGAACAATTTCTCTAATAAATGGGGATATATCTCTATCCCTACGGTTGGACATTCGTACAACTTGATGTGTCTGTCATTAGTGGTCTCTTATGAAACAGTAGTTGGGTTTATTAACATAAAAGATTGACAGATGTAGTGAGTTGTAGGAGTTCCCAACCATAGGAAACAGTAGCTGGGTATACGAACAAAAAAAGAAAGAAGCAATTGGAATGGAGAACAAAACGTTTTATGGTCCTCAATGTCAAATGAAGGGAAAAGGTATCTAGAAAGGACCAAATAGGATGGCGAAGGACGACTATCTTACCATTTGGTGTTATACTATTGACCATAGTTTGGGACCTGTTTAGTAGTAATTAGTAAACATTTTTAACCACAAATGGGCTAAGGAGATAATTGAACTTTTTGTTTATCCCTCTTTTGGAAATAAATTTACACCTGTCCTAATATATTAACAATGATCATTATTAAAGTGTAAATACTTGTAAATTTAAACTTATGTCCAAATGAAGAAAACAGCGTAGTGCCATTTAATCACATGCTTTAAATGGAACGTTGGATCATGTCTTTAATAGCCATAAATGGTGGTAGTAGTTATGACTTGTGAAAAGAGAGATGCAATGTTGAGGTAATTAAATGGTGCAAAATTACGACGAGTATGATGGTAAAAAGTATTCAGAATTACTAAGCAACAATGTTATAACGGCAAATAAATCATTAGAAATTCGTTATAAAAACAGTAATAGCATATTTTAGAAACCAAGCTCACGGGGGTCTTGATGCAAGCAAGTATGGATTTTCAAGTTGGAATCTAATGCTGCCCCTCATTCAAGATAACAAGTAAAATAATTACAGGATCGTGCTTACATCCACCTCCTTTTATATTTGTTCTGAATTCAATATTTAATCATCATTTTGTTGATCATCTTCTGGTCTAATGGTGCGTCTTTAAGGTCCGTAGGAAAAAAAACGTTTAATTTGAATAACACAGGAAATATACTTGAAAACAGCGACGATTAACAGCGAATCATATAAAAATTTGTTTAATTGAACACAATATTTTTAGCGACAGATATCCAATGGAGCGACGCACGCACGCGCACACACTCCCCAACCAACATTCACAGCAAAACCCCGGAGAGAATCACAATGGAATCAGAAGCAGCAGCGAACTCAGAAACCGTGGTTTAACGCAGCGATCGACTCAGCAATCGGCACAGCATACGAAATGTCAGGAGGAAGAAGGTGCCGCTGATCGAAGTGATGAAGCAAAACCGCCACCTCCGCCAGACCAGTAGGAAATACTGAGGGCACTGGAGTTGGTGGAGAGGGACTCCGTCGCAATCGCCCCAGAGCTTCACCTCTCTCTTTGCTTCCCTCCGCGTCGCTCTCTCTGAGGTCCGTTTCTCATCCGTTTTCTTAGTGATTCGTTGGGCATTTGTGCGTTAATTTACTCTGATTCGATGCGAGTATTTTGGTTAATCGAGAGCAGTATCTTAGACATTTCGGTAGAATTTGAGGATCACATATGTTTTGGCAATTACTCGCTCTGTCTTGCCGTCTTTTGACTTTTTATGTATTGTTAGAATGAAGTTAGAACACGTTGGTGTTGGGTTTAATGTTTTAATCTTAGTTTCACTTACAGACAATGCTTGTTTGGTTCGTAGCTGTAGTTACTAATTGAGTTCACTTTGATTTTTTGACGTTTAAATTATATCATAAGAATTTGCCAAGAGTCAAAGGGTAAAAAGTTTGTGAAATGGAAGGAGTTGTTTCTATACATGTAAAAGAAAAGGAATTATGTCTTGGTTTAATAATTTTTGCCCCCTTTTCTTCCTACTTTGAAGATGTAAATGTTTACTTTGTTTGAATTTGACTTGATTACAATCCAGAGTTGAATCTTAATATAATCCTAAGTATTTATTAAAAGTCAAAGGAGACAATTATGAAATAGAGGGATATATAAGGTAGTATAAGTTGATTTTGTGGGGCAAATTCAGTTTTTTTCCTCCATCACTGGGATATATGATTGAGTTGTTTCAGTGTGTTTAACTGTTATGAAATATGTATCTGCGTTGTAGGTTACGGGACAGTCTGTTGATCATATGCATTGTTTCAGTGATGCTGCTGGCCACCTTCAAGAATGTGGTAAGTGAAAGATATTGCTGTGCATATTCTGCCTTATTTTCACAATAATACTAGGTAGCGTATGACTAACACCATAAAAAGGTTTTGATATTAGGTGCGGCCTAGTACCATGTTCTGTAAGGTTGAAGAGAACTCTTTGAATCCCACATGACTGGCATTGAAAGGAAGAAGCAACTTTTTATCTGTTTCATTTGTTAGATCGGATAGTGATGCAGGAGAAGAGGTCTGAGAACTTGTCTCTTTCCATCTTTCTTCTGCCACCCCTGCCCACCCGGTTTTCACCTTAAAGGGTGTGAGATTGTGAATGCTAAGATAGTGAATCTTGGATCTCTTAGCAAATTCTTCTGTGAGGAGTCCTAGCCCAACCGTAAAGCTGCTCCGTTTGACCTGGAGGTGGCGTCATGTAAAACAGTCTCTTCGTGTTGAGCTGCCTTTTTTGTTGTTTTCCTATTGTTGGAGAGATAACCAAGCTTGTAGTCCCAAATCAGTTAAAGTTTTGGAATATGCATCCCTTTCCTTTGACTTAGTTAAGCAAAAGAGGCTTGATAGTCTTTCCAAACTGTATGCCATAATCTAGCAATATTAGCGAACATGAGGATAGTCTATGGCTGCTTAATCTTGGTGTTATGTTGGTGCAGCAACTTATGGTTCCGTTTCTGCCGGCGTCTTTATCTTTGATTTGCATATGCATTTAGTCATGATCTTTTCTTCCACTATCTTCTGTCCAAAGTCATCTTTGTTGAATGGATAGACTATTCAACAATAACGCCTTTGTCTGTGGGAGACCTGCAAATGACCAAAATGCCAGCCAATTTTGAATCGCTTTGTCATTACCAGTTGAGTGACGTAGTTTTGAACCCAAATTACGCCAAACTAAGCCATTTCGTGGTGCTTCATATATTACGCTTGTTCACATGGTGCTTCATATATTACAACATGGTGAAATGTCGCCTTTGTCTATACAATTGTACATAATAGACAGCCTCTATATCTCCTAAGGATTGTATGCCATATTAGCAAAATTAGGAGAAAACAGACATGTGATGGCTGCTAACTTATGTTCCAGGCGTTTTCACACACAAAACAACTTATGGTGGCGCTTTATTGGATCTTCTCAGTCTTAAGTACCATGAGTTTTAGTACACGTGTTTGTGTAATTTAAATAATTGGATGTGTTTGGCATCACAGGCATCCTGTGGGACACATGCAAATGACCAAAATGCCAATAATGAATCTCTTTGTTGGTACAAGTTGAGTGACGTTGGTTTGAACCTAAATTACGCCAAACTAAGCCATTTTTGGGGTGGCCCATATATTGTGCTTGTACCTATGTGGTGCTAAATTTGAACACTTTCATAATTCGTTTGGTGCAAAAGAGGGAGTTTCTAATGCTTATCTTAAGCGACAACGTGTTGTCTATTTGGGTTCAAATGCATATATATTAGCATTATATATGGGTAGTCAAAGCTTCTCCTTTTCCTTCTTTGGTGCCTGCTAGTGTCTTCGATGCCACAATCATCATCATCTACGCCTTTGTACGAAACTAGTTGTGGTCAGCTACATCAGCTACATGCCTTTTTTCCCATTCCTCCCTGTCAAGGCATGTCTCTTTTACTGTCTTCAATGTAGTGAGGGTATTTATCTACAATCTAATACTTGTCCTGACAATTTAAAATGTCAAGGGTTTGGTAGTCAACAGTTTTACTCTTCTTCCTCCCTGTCAAAGCATGTCTCTTTTACTGGCTTCAGTGTAGTGAGGGTATATTTATCTAAAATCTAATACCTGTCCTGACAATTTAAAAATGTCAAGGGTTTGGTAGTCAACAGTGTTACCCTGCCTGTTGGACGGATTTTATAATGTCATACATTTAGTTCCTGCACCATGTCTCCAGTCCACTATACTGTTGTCATAGGTCATTGATCGGTACTTCTCGATATGTATAGCTTGTGGTTGTTGCAGAGATTCCGCGTAGTTTGTTAATGGGCTCGTAGACATGTATAACAGAGACTTTTGGGGACTATTTCTAATTTCCTATCCCCCAGAAGACTGCTTGTGTTTCTTTTACCTTTTCCGTTCTGTCTAATTATAATTCTAAACTTGATTTATGGTGGTTGTATATGAGCAATACCCTTCTTTTTGTCGTCTTTCCATGCAGCACTTGATGCAGCAACAAAAGGGAATCGGTATATAAACTCCTGTCTCAGGTATGTTTGCAACTCTTATGTTGGCTATTATAAAGTGTATACGTATGTCAACAAGTTTCCCAGTATTGGTGGGATGATTACCAATCTTAATGATAAAAAGCGGTAACATAGTAGTCATAGTAAATACGTGGTTGCAAGTGTCAGTTCTTACCACTGCATAAACAAGGACCCCTAATGAACGAAAAGAGATCTGAGAGTCTCATCTAGCTAGAGGAAGCTCCAGAAACACCGTTTGATACATCATGTTTTGATTTTATATCTCCTGGGGTCTTCTATTTTCAAATCCTTGTAAGCTTGTATCTGTCACTAGGCAGTTTGGTCCCATGTGTGTTCAATCAGGTCAAGGACTGGTAACCAGAGTTACAGAAGGCTCAAGAAACACCTTTCTCTATCTTCTAACTTTTAGTATTCAATATCTCTCGGCTCTCGTTCCTTGCTAAAGAGCTTTCTGCAGAAGGACTGTAGCTGCAACTGGCAGCTCGGTTCACATGTTTTCTATCAGGTCAAGGACTGATAAAAGTAGCAAGAAAGTGGGGCTTTTCGCTATTGCTGAATTATTTTGATGACATCACTATTTCACCAAAAAATGGTCGTTTAGTTTGTCTCTTCCTTCTACAGGTGCCAGGGGTTCGACCTACTCTTTATATCCAGTGTTTTTTTCTGGTTGCAGATTAAATGAGGAAATGAAAGGCATCGACAGTCTGGCCTCGCTGTTGTATCCTTCATTGGTTTAACAAGTCCTTTTCTTGGGGGAGGGGGAGGGGGTATGGTTATGCGTACTTTCCCGGTGTTATGGCACCTGATTCCACTATCTACTGGGAACCAGGGCTGGTGCTTTGTCTCTTGCTATGTCATCCCATAATCTCTTGCTGGCTCCCTTAATGCTTGTTTAGAAAGATCCTGAGGAGAAACGTGGATGCTTTGGACTCGGGTGTGAATAAGCTTCTTCGTCTTCCATGATATTGATCTTGACAGAGTTATTCCTTTTTTGGGTTGCAGTCTTGAGCGATTGATTTGGTGAATCATGAAGACTGCTTGGAACTGCCTTCGGCATTCCTTGTGCTGGTTTATTCAGTGCTTTTTATAGGATCCGTGGGTGGTATTGTAACTTAAATGACAAACTAACAGAAACAAGTAAAGAATGTACTTCAGCGGACCGTCTGGACGGTAACGAGGATATAGTTTGAGCACTGAAATTTGGCCGCATTTTGCTACTGCCTATTTAGTACATATTCACCATTGATGTTGAGTGTTGACTTCATCTTTGCCAATCCAAAGCTATCTGAACAACTTTGGAGGACGTACTCCTGCATTGAAAATAGCGTCTAGTTTGTCTCAGTTTAGAAATCAAGAGCTGAAAGACGCAGAAAGATTTCTTGGCTGTGTTCATGGTATGAAGCACCTTGGGGACTCGGCTTGTAAAACTAAGCTCATGTTTGGGCTCACGTAGCTGGCTCGTGTTTGTGAAGAGCGTGTATTTTTGTTCAAGCTCGTTTTCGTTGTGGTTAACGAGCATCGTGATTGACCCCTTTGGCTAGTTTCATGTTCAAGCTTCGATGGAAGCTCTTACTCGTGATTGACCTCGTTTCACTTCATAGTAATTGAATTGCCTTTCCCAATTTCACCCAATTTAGATCATAGATTCATAGAATTATCCTTATATTAGATTTCATTGAATTATTATCTATCTATACTATATATAAAGGAAAATTTATTTTGGTGTAACACCTTTTTAGTGTTACATAATTACTAATTTACAATAGTGACAAGTCATGATTCTAGGTAATTTTTTTTTTAAAAAAAATACATTAAAAATTTTAAGTGGTAAATAACTACCTATAAAAAAATGTTAGATTTTTACAAATTTAAATTTATTAAAAATATATAATTAAAATAAATTTTAAAGTTTAAATTTAATATGATAATAATATTTTTGACACGCATGTTGACTTTTTTTTTTTGTAATGGAAGATTATTTTAATAAAAGCACGTGTTAATTTTTTAAATAAAATTTATACTATTAATTTTATTTTTATACGGGTATCTCGTGTGCGGTGACGGTGACCGGTAAGCAATTAAGCTAGTATTCTGAGGCTAATTAATGGCCTTGGACAACACACCACGGCGCTTGTTCGTTTGTGAAAAAGCCTGGTAGTCTATAGTGGGCCATAGCGTATTAGAGTGCGAGAGTGGGTTTCGACTAGTATCTTGCTGCATTATCACGAGTTCCTCTCCATTGTCATATCACACTAGCAATAATTTGAAACTAAAAGCTGTTTTTATCTTCATTATTTTTTAAGAATATTTTTTGTTTCTATTGGCCAAAGCTAACATGGGTCATCCCAGTTCCCAATTACAAACTATTGTATGGTCTCAGACAAATGGTCGTGACCGTTTAAGACCTTCCTTTGTCTCCCTTAACTGCACCTCCTACCGTATTAATTTTTCATCATTTAACAGTTCTAAATAGTTCAGAATTATATAATATCTAGTCCATCCCTACTCAATCAACGTAGAGGTGTCAAAAGGGCCGGGCGGCCCGTGGGTCGGTCCGGCCCTAAAATGGTCCGGGCTGGCCGGCCCTAAAGGATGAACAGTGCTGCCCTGGTCCATAAGGCCAAGGGCCAGGCCTAAAAATTGGAGGAAAAAGCCCGGATTTGGCCCCGCCCGGGATTGGGCCCAAATCTAGCCTGGATTTTGGCCCGGCCCTAATTTTTTTTGTTTTTTAACTTGATATTTCCATTGAGGAGTGGTTTTAAGAAAACAATATTAAAAAAATAAGTCATAATAAATTGGTTTATCTTCTAGAATGAGTTTATAACGACTGAAAGCATTTTTTAAAATTACATAAGACTTACGGATATAATCCTCATTATCGTTTGAAACTAATTAAATTTAAATATTAAGGACTATCTAAATTTAAATCACTTGTTAGATCATTTTTTGTGCTAAGTCCTCATGAGCTGTTTGTATTTCAATTGTAACATCATTTTTTCTTCTAAATATAATATAATTTTTTATTTTTTCTGATATCTAAATTTTATGTCCATATTAGAAAGTGATTTTAAGGATACAAAAATCAAAACTAAGTTCTACTACGTTAGTATACTGATTATGTTAAGTTTTAAAATGATTAGGTTAATATTAGTTTTTAGGTTACATTTGGCTGACGAATATAACCCTCGTTATTCCTGTAAAATTTATTAAAAAATAAAGCCTCTATCCCTATTTAAATCATTAGTTGGATCTTTTTTTGTTCTAAATAGCATAAGTTACGGTTTGTTTGAACCAATTCTTTTAGGATTTGAAATTCAGAATTAGATTTGAAATTTAATTCATTTTCTTTTGTAATAAGCTTATTTACAAGCTTATTTCAAATTAATTCTTAATATAAATATATATATATAGCAACCGATCTTAAGCTCAGATAAAAGGAGGAATGACCTATGAACAAATTTATCTTAAATTTAATTTTTTTTCATAACATAAAAAATTAAAAAAAATTATTCAGGCCCGGTCATAAAGTTAGGGCCTAGGGCTTGTGCTTGGACCAGGTCAGGATATCCTCACATTGGCCTCGGCCCGGTTTGCAAAGCCCGAAACTCGGTTTGGCCCTGGCCCTCTTCTGGCCCACTGGGCCCGAGCTGGCCTGCCCAAGCCCGGCCCATTGACACCTCTATCAATGTATGCAAAACAAGTCAAAGGGTTAAAATTGGTAGTAAGCTGCGTTTCCTCGTTTTTCTATTCAACTGTAATCAATACTTTAGTTTATCTTGTTCAAACAAAACATTAATTACCCAGTGCAAGTGGAGATCACAAGAAGTAAAATTACTTCTTGGGTAGCCAAGCAACCCTGGCTACCCAAAATATAATAATGATGCTAGCCTTCAACACGTTCTTAGTTGAAAGACTAATCTATTGCAGAAAATCATTAGTTAAATTACTTGAGTTAATATGCAGAGATTGCGTCTCTGCAATCCCCACTTACTCCAAATTATATTCCTGAAGAGCCAATTGCAGTGTGACAAACCCAATGTACAACTAATTTGTCAAGAGAGTCCATTAATGTCTCACCAAACCAAACAACACAAGAAGCAATATCTAGGTCAAGGCCTCGGAGGAGGAGACGCTTTATGAATTGATTTGTTCAGTAATTGCGTACTAACTCAGATTAGGACTTGCAATTATGAATAATTTATTTCGACATGTCCATAAACATTTGTCCATTTTAATTTTAGTTTCAATCATTAAATACAATCAATTATGTATATCAAAATATTGCACGGCACGCCAACATGATTAAAGGTGATATTTTAATTCCGGTCATCTGAGTCTCCAAATACTGCGTGCTAAGCTAAAAAAAAAAAAAGAGGGCATGGGCAATTATGACTCGGACTTAATAGTCACGTAATTTGAGATACAGACGTGATTGTATTTCGTGCAAACTTAGTTGGATGACAACTTGATGGAAGCGTGATAAGAAAAAGCAAAAGGCAAGTGACTTTTAGAACGTAGGCGGAGGCCATGGCCTCCCTTCACCACAGACATACATGGCTCCTTCCGGTATTCTTTCTTGTGACTACAGACAGAGTTATGTAAAACTTAAGCTGCGCCAACCGACCGTCTTGAGTACTGACAAAAAGGGATTCTATCAAAGATATAAGAATTTTAAAGTACCTTGTAAATTGTTTGCGACTGGGCAAACGATTGTTTTTTTTTTTGTGGCTATAGTTTGTGTGATGATTAATTAGTACATGCATAACCTGACATGACTCAGGACACCATGTGATGCATGGGTACCATGTACTGTTCGACGCTTCATGTGACTGTTCAAGTGAACCGACGAGAGGCTGTCTCCACGTGCGTAGTACAAATGTACAATACACATAGAGTCATAGACAAATATGGAGTATAAAGAAGGAGAAACTTTAGGGTTCTGCACTATTTTGGGAGCAATTTTTTTTGGGTTAATTATAAAACTGTTCTGAGATTTACATGTTTTTGCACTTTGCCCCCTGTGCTTACAACTTTTGCAATAGTGTCTCCCGAGATTGACAAAATTATTACAAACAGCTTCAAAATTGGACGTCCGTCCAATTTTGGGCGTTAAGTCGTCATGTTCGGTGCACATGCCATTTTGGCATGGACAAATTTGAATTTTTCCTTCCTTATCTTCCCCACTGTGTTGATCTCTCTCTCTCTCTCTCTCTCTCTCTCTCTCTCTCTCTCCCTTCCCCATCTTCGGGTTCACAACCGTCTCAATCTGATGCATGAGGTTTAAGTCTGCAAAATTGTACGCAATAATCTTCTGCTCCAGAACCACCACAATCCTGTCGCGACGCAGCCTCACGCCCCAAACCTCTGACCGAAAGGTCAACTCGCCAATGCACTCGCCCTTATGATCGTCCCAGATCATGACTTTGTTGGGCGGATGCTAAGGGTCGGGCCCACCGCCGACCAGCGCTAGGATATTACAGCGGAACAGCATGTCCACGATGCGAATGCCGCCGCCTTGATCGAAGTCTCGCCGGAAGAGCTCGCGGTAGGGGTCGCAGTCGTAGATTCTGAAGCTGTTGTTGGTGCCGGCTGCGAAACAGGCGAGATCCAGGTTGAAGGACGAGTGGAGGAGGGACGGGTGGGAGTTAGAATTAGGGTTTACCGGCGACGGTGGTGGTGGGAGGGGAGGGATGTAGTCGTGAGGAGGCTCAAAGTCATCGTCGTTGTCCTCGTCCTCTGCTGGTGCATTGCAGTCGAGCTGAGGCATCGGGGCAAGATTGTTGAACAAATCTAGGTGTTCCAGTTGTGGATGAGGAGAGAGAAAGCGTGAATTAGAATTAGGACTTAGCCACGAAGGGGAAGTGAAGTCGGAGAGAATGGCCATGGTGAAGAAAAATTCGAACTTTTGGAAGACCGGCTAAATATGGCGCCGTAAGGTGTGTGAGATTCTGAAGCTGGGGACTAGAGAGAGAAAGATGAACACAATGGGGAAGAGGAAATTACAAATTTGTCCATGTCAAAATGGCATGTGCACCGCACATGACGACTTAACGCCCAAAATTGGACGGACGTCTAATTTTGGAGCTATTTGTAATGGTTTGTCAACCTCGGGGGATACTATTATAAAAATTGTAAATACGGGGGGTAAAGTACAAAAACGTGTAAACCTTAGGGGACAGTTTTGTAACTAACCCATTTTTTCTCATCTTTTGTTACTAAAAAATGGTTGAGTGCATCTTTTGAAAGTGAGATATGGGGGAGTCAAGGGTATTGTAGATGGGATCAAATTTCAGAGGCGGATCTAATGCACGATCGGGCGGGGGGCCACGGCCACCCCATAAATTTCAGATTTTTTTTCCATGTCCATGTACAAAAATCATCAATCTAATTTGGACATTGAAGAAAGTTACGAGTTCAATTGAAGTAAAACATAAATCAATAATAACAAAAATTGTAATATAGGGTTATAAGTTATTATAACATCTCTGTTCTTAGTTAAAAAAAAGTTAAAGAATAACGAATCAAATTGACTAAAAACGTAAGAAAATTGTAAAGCGTGAACAGTACTCTCAACTCCCAATTACATTCTGCCAAAACGTGCAAAATTCGTATGCTTAATTTTCAAGCAATTCATTCATATTACTAAGTACCATCAAAGGCTGTGCCATGTCTTCGGAATCTATAGAATATTTAAAGAAAAAGTTGATCTCCTTATGTTAGTTTCAATGTTCTTTGTATGTACAAGTGCTCACACCCAAACATCGAAGAGTCAATTTCTTCATAAAAATTGTTTCAAAAGATTGTTTTAAGGAAAATTACTTTCAATCTTGGATTTAATTTTGCAGGTTGAGGAATCATGTTCCTGCAAATATTACAGTAAGGGTGTTGCGTTTTGTCCAACAAAACTTGTAAGCGCCCTAATTTTGTCTCTAAAAAATGAGTAAACATTACATTGTCTCGAACTATAGATTTCGATTAATTAAGACTGTTAGACAAGTAGAGACTAATGTAATAGATTGAGCTATATTCAACGATCATAAATGGTCAGAGAACGTTCTTAGTAGAGAACTTTTTCACCAAGTGACGTTTCCTAATGATGCCCTTACGGCTAAATTAGATTCTGATCACTGCCATAATATAAGATTTTAAATTTAAATTTAACCATAAAAAGGGAAGAAGAAATGAACCAATGACCGACACTTGACTCGTAAGTAGCGGCTAATACTGTAATCTTTGTTTTTTTCAAAAAATGGAAAAAAATAGGACATGATCCTATCAGATTAATTTATTCAAATACTCTACTTAACTTAACCAGGGTCCACCAGCTAGGAAATAAGTTGGCTGTGAAGCTGGTTAGCCGACTTTGTCAAAAAATTCGTGGCTACAAATTCGTAGTCTAAAATTTTGATATAATAACAAAAGTGGAAAGCCGCCACGCCACTTGAAGGATTGTAAGCATCTTCCGGAATTAGTTAGCTGCTAAAATATATTTATAAATAAAGATAATGCTATTATAACATCAATATATACATATATTTATCAATAAATATGATATAACAAATTCAGAGCCTAGGATTTTTCGTATAACAACAATAGATAGCCACCACGACGCGTGAACTATAAGCATCTTCTTGTAATGTAGAATAGCAGTTAAAATTTGTTCATAAATAAATAAAGATGATGCTATTATTTTATTTTTATTTTCTTGGAAAATATAAGAAAGGGAGTATATATTGACCCAAAATATATGTAGGATGACAACCTCATTCTTTAAGCATAATATGAATCACAGTCAAGTCAATAAGCAACATGCCCAAAAAAAAAAATCACCTTAAGCCTACCAACATGATTGATTACAAAAATCACATAACTTATCTACAAATATCGGGATTAAGTACCTACACTATGCCACCACTTCCGATGGATAAAAGAGTTACTATAGGCAGTCTGGCTTGCCAAATGAAAAGCAAATATATATATATATATATATATATATATATATATATATATATATATATGTGTGTGTGTGTGTGTGTGCGGGTGCGCCCGCGCGCGTGTTATTTTGCTATCTCAATTTTTATTTGAACAAATAATAAATGTCACTTGAAAATAGTTGTTGTAGGGTCAAAAATATGGTGAATATATATATATATATATATATATATATATATATATATATATATATATATATAAGGGTGAAATTGAGTCTAATTGATTGATACCCATTTTTCTTGCAAATAGTATTTTCATGTATATTTATTGCTAAAAATTTCTAAAGCAATAAATATTTAGCTTTAACGGCTAATATATAAACTTTTGAAAGAATAAATATCTTAATTTATCCTACATTGAACTCCATATGAATGTCTATGTTAACACCTTAATATATATTCTTGTGCAAAACTCATTTTTTCTGTAGCTTTTGTTGCTAATATTCTGTTTTATGACATATATATGAAAAAAAAAGCATAATAAAACGTTGGAATAGATGCTCTCTCGTAATTGGCAACCGTGGAATAATATCACGTTAACGTGTCAACATGTTATAATTAGGTTGTTAAGCTTTGTTTCCAACCTATCCTGGTCGGACTCAGGGGGCCGTTAAGGGTCACATTCCACGCGGACATATCAACATAATCAACGGTCAAACTTACAACCCATCGAACCGGTCAACGCGTGCACGCTCAAGTCACGTGCGTCTTTTGCTCGCACGCTTCGAGCTCAACTTAGTCACCAATTATTTAACGTTGACGTCACTCACGGTAGCACGATCGTCATGCCGAGACTACCTGAACACATTTTCATCAAAAACATCGACCAACGGCGCAACCGGAACGACAGGGTCAAGGGGCAAAGGCCTTGGCCAACCCCATGGGGTTGGCCTCGGCCTCCCCAAAGGCCATGGGGTCGGCCTCGGCCTCCCCCCGGTTGTTCACTTTTCGTGCAAGGTCCTTTTTGCGCTTTGTTCTCGTCGTACGCTTCGTATGTGACTTTGGCACTTTGTTCGTCACATGGGTACGACTCACGGCAACACGCTCGTCGTAATGCAACTTCCGGATTCGTCATTGCCCATCAAAACACCAATTGCCGGCGCGCCCAAAGTTCACCAAAAGGAGGAAAGTTGCCTTGGCCCCCTCCCAGAGGAGTGGCCTTGGCCACCCCTGGGTCGGCCTCGGCCTCCCCGGGGGGTCGGCCTCGGCCTTCCCCCAAAATTCCCTGTTTTGCCCCTTTTTTGTGCACACTTTTCCGAACCATATTTTGTGCTTTCGCGAAGCCCACCTACGAGCACACACCAACCTCGTGACGTCCGTCATCTGACGTCCGGGACCGTGCGTCGCTCTCGTGACGTTCGTCGCTCAAAGTAGCGTGTTACCGCCAAATGACCCATCACCGACGACTGCGCAGCATTACCCCCAACTTTGTCATTACTAAAGATTGCATGCGTTATGATCATACGACATGCACATTTGACTCATGTCACGACTCCAGAACACTCGACGCGCCCTCGTGCGCCGTCTCAGCAACGTTCGTCATCGCGCCCGTGCGCCATTTTCATGACATGTGCCCCCGGCACCAAGTATGGTCTCGCGATGGTCGTCGCCGCGCCCGTGCGCCACTTCCATGACATGTGCCCCCGACACCAGGTATGGCCTCGCGATGGTCGTCGCCGCGCCCGTGCGCCATTTCCATGACATATGCCCCAGACACCAGGTATGGTAATCAATGTCTCATGCGGTTGGCACCGCGCCCATGCACCACAATCAATGTCTCGTGCCGTTGGCACCGTGCCCATGCACCACAATCAATGTCTCGTGCTGTAGGCACCCCGCCCATGTGCCACAATCGCTGTCTCGTGCTGTAGGCATCGCGCCCATGCGCTACAATCGATGTCTCGTGCTGTAGGCACCGCGCCCATGTGCCACAATCATATTGCACACCTCCGGGAGGCTCCGCTCGTAGTGCTCCCGCACGAGGACCCTTCGCAGCGGGATGGGCTCTTTAGCACAAAGTCATTGCCGCCACTGGATATGCTCGTTACCACAAAGCTATCGCCGTCTTTATTCCGGGGGCTTCGTTCGTAGTGCTCCGGCACAAGGACCCTTCGCAACGGGATTGACTCATTACCACAAAGCTATCACCGCCTGGGGTGACTTGCACGACACTAGGCACTGAGCTGCGACCACGTCCACTCACGTTACCAGTGATCATCGGCGCCCCCAGAACGATGACCCCCGGGTAACTCCAAGACGGGAGCAGGTCTTTGGAGGGCATCGCGCCTAGTCCGCCTGGCAGTTGGTCACAGGGGCAACACTCGCCGCTGTTAGGTTCTCTACACATCTCTCGATGCACCTTGTGGGATTCAGTAAGGGCTTGGACTGGTGGTTGGGGCAACAAGTTTACTCTGATCATGCTACCGTGGTGTGGTTAGTCTTCTCAGACAGGTAGAACAACGTTGTGTGGGGCAGGTAGCACGAATTTGGAAACTGACAGTCCGACGGAGAACTGACATTTTTGGACCCCCTGGTGACGTGTCACTCCAAGGGGATGACATATGGCACTTGATGATACAGGCACATTGTTCCTATAAATAGTGGACTTTATGACTCAAAAAGGGACTTCTTGTTCATTTTCTTACAAAATCACTTCCTCACTCTAGAATTTGGGAACTCTTGGATTCTAGAGAGAGAAACACAAATTGGACATAACTTTGGACCGTAGCATTGGACCCTGACTCGGACCTTGACTTGGACTGTCGCCTGCCGGCCATGTTCGTCTCAGCTTTGTCCCCGCAGCACTGCCACTCCTCACGGCCTGTCCGGGAAGTCTTGCTCTCTGTCCTTACTCCGTCCTTATTGTCTCTCACTGTGTACATCTGGCAGCTGACACTAACTGCGTCCCTTGTGGCACCTCCACATAATATGAACCCACTTTCCCTGGCATCAAGCTTAATGTGATAACCTCCTTATAGTATTTGAAAGTCGCTTAAACAGTATTTGACTGATCATATATTAGAGTAACATAATGATCTTCGATGCACTTTCCAAATAGTCTCACATACAGAATGCACAAAATACAAGCACATGATCCAATGGAAATGTTAACACATAGGCTTGTGTTTCCAAAAAGAGAGATAAAAAATCTCCATTTGGCGAGTATTAATAGTTGGTTAAAGAGTGTGAATTGATATCTCATTACTATTATGCCGTAAGCGATGAGCGCTAGAGCTCGTTTGGTAGAATGGAAGACAGTGAAAGGATGAAAAAGACTGAACGGAAAAAAGGAAGTGTGGAACAATTATGATTCATCTGTAAACCTATTGTCTCCCCAGCCACTCAAGCCAGATAATGAAATTGCAATCATTTAAGGTGAGATTAAGTTTACTTTTATTTGGATAAAATACAATATAAAAATCATCATTGAGTAATCTTTTATTGACAAAAGGGATTCTCTAATTGAACTGCTGCAATTCAAAGTGTCGCTAAAAATGTTGACAGATATGTCACGGATAACATTTAACGACAATAATACTAACCGTACAAATGGTTCTAAGTTAGCCAATATCTTTCGGAATTAAAAACCTTGTATTTCCATCTCTGGCTATAAGTTCCCTTTCCCTAAAGTTCACATGGGCGGTCAACAAAAAAGTTTTGCTAGTTGAACGATATCAAAACAAAAACTTTTGGCTCAAGTCCAAGTTACTAGAAGGGCCTACAACATTTTTATACAGCGACAAGTAACGACCGTCTAACATATTTAGTAATTTTTAATTAGTGACATCATAATATACTGTTAATTTATTGCTAAAGATATTTACGTGTAGTATTTAGCGATAATTTATATTAATCACACGGACAATTCTTGCATTTATATCTTTGGTCACAAGTGCCCTTTCCCTCAAGTTCACGTGGGCAGTTGACGACCCAAAATAGAACCCCAAACGTCTACTTTGGGACACTTTGTTAAACCAACAGCCAACCTCGTCCTTCCAACGTTGGAAGCCGGTACCTGTGGAACCAAGCAATAAATGCTCAATCCCCTAAGAACTGGACCGGACCACCCTCAGCAAACAAATAATTCTTCCCACGTTTGTTGCTAAGCCAAGTGGTCCGTGTCAGTTGCCTGATGAATTGTCAGGGTCTCAATTGTTTGTTTCGCGACCATTTTAAAAACTCTAAATCAGATGATTATTTTACGGACGATGAGGGACATTGGTGACGTTATATTACGAAGTGAAATCTAGGCCGCACTTCAAGACACCATTTTCAAATGAAATTTTTTGGCTATTACTCGAGTTGAAAAATTTTTCATCTTACGTTTCATATAGCGATAATTAATGATAAATAAATATTTTTAGTGACTTTTATTTAGTGACGCTAAAAAAATACTGCTAAGAATTATCGTTAAAAGTGTTAGCAAAAAAGTTTTTAAAAATATTTAACAACTATTAATTGTCATCGTATACGGAGTTGGAGGAAAATTAATACAACCAAGATAACAACCGGAATTTGTTCTTTTAAAATTTACTCAGTTTTACTTTCGCAGTCATCTCCCTCAAAGAGCTGCCTTAAATTTTGTCTGAAATACTATGTCTTTAGCCTTCTAGAAATGTTGATTATATTAGTAAAATAATTTTCTGACATTTTTTTAGTCCCTCTTATTGTACCGCCGGAACTAAATGGTCCATGTAAATATTTACTCTGAAAATTCAGTTCCGTTCGTGTAGCGAGTCAAAACCTAAGCCGAGTTGAGCCAACAAGCTTTTATACTACTAATGACAAAACTAATAAAGGTCTACCTGCCCAATAAATAATTAAATATTGAAATGTTCTTGCCTTGTCGCAATAACCCTTGCCAGGCCCCATGTTCACTCTAAAAGTTGCTTCTTCCATAGTTTTTGGGCGCAAGGTAGCTGAGAAGAGCTCCTCATATATATAAATAAAAACACACAAGACGAGTATAAATATTAATTTAAAATAATTATTTTTGGTTAAAGTGACGATCTTTCATCAGTCGATACTGTCGACCATCCGTTATTCAATGACTTCGCGAGACTTTTTATCAAACTTAAGGCACGAGAGAGGATGGCGTGAGCGATGAACCTTCTCCATGATAACAAATTTGTTGCATATTAATTATTGTTGGTTTTTTTATTTATTGGATTCTGCAGAAATCACACACACACACACACTGTGTGGATCATCATTCTCTTTGGAGTTTAGCTCAATGGCACTCTTTAAGGAACAGAATCTTCTCTTCTTCATTTTTCTTCTTATTATGACCATAAAATATATATACTGCTCATGTTTTAAGGCACGTGGCTCAAATAACTATGAAGACTCTAGTACTCGTCCATATGTGCTTTAAGCTCTCTGCTCTTCAAAGCTAATAGCTATTCTGTTTGTTTCGCTTTGATTGGTCTTGATTGTGTACTTTTCTTATCCGGTACGGATTAAGATCGTCTGCTGTATAACGATACTTTTGTTGTATTAAAAGAGTGTCGCTACACATATTTTAGCAACAAAAATTTGTTATTGTACATCTTAATACATAATCTGGACGATTTTCAGTTTGGTTCGATTTGAGGGTCAAACTGCAAACCGAAACGTTATCCCTCTTAAAAAATTGTGAACCGAACTAAACCAAATACTATCAGTTTGAACGGTTCAGTTGGGTCGGTTTAAACAGTTCGACTTAGTCGATTTGGATTAGTTTGTGCCCAATTAAAAACATTGTTCCTTTACAGAATACTATTGGATCTAACAATAATTAAAAATAGAAGTTATATATTTTTTTAAAACCTTGTGACATTCGATATATAAGTATTCATTGATGCATGAGAAAGAATGAGTATATATAGAATAAATATTGGTCACAAAGATTTTGTGTTATAAATGTTCTCATTATTTTCTTTTCTTTTAACTTTCAATATTTATTTATTTGAATTTACTTAGTACCATATATGTGAAATTATCAAGAATGTTGCTAAAATAAATTAACATATATCATAGGTCTATTTGGTTTGGTTCTGTTCGGTTTGAAATCAGTTTAAAAAATGTGAACCTTGAACAGAACAGAACCAAGATTGGCTTGAAAAATATGAAAACCGAACCGTTAAGATTTTTGGATGCTTCGGATTAGATTGATTTTATTTGAACGGTTCAAATCGTTTTGAACGGTTTGGTGCTCACCCCTAAATACAGTCTAAATACAATGCAAGAGAGAGTACTCATCCTCCTATTTATGCTCCTTCTACTTCTTGTTCTTTTTAGTTTTAGATAGATAGATTGAAAAAACAAAACTCTTTGAACTTGGTGTGGGATTTGTACCTTCTTTTCAAAAATCAAATCAAAAGAAAAATGGTGGGCTTCCCACCCCACAATCCAAAGAGAAACATAAAGCTATAGAGTTCCAGCCTGAGCCTTATTATTTCCTCGCCTCCCACCTTTCAGTCTTTCTTGTTTTCACTGAAAAGTCAAATCATTTCGATGTGATGAAGATCCTCAGCTTTCTACATGCATATATGTGCATATCTGCATGTTTTTGAAGCGTGTCTTGAGTAATCGGATTCTGTACTCAAAACGTTTCTTGCTTTCTAGTCCCAATTACTTCCTTTTATGACCAAGTGATAGCGTCCGTACGTGTGAACTCAAGCTACTTCACTTTCCCTTTCCACTGCTTTGTTTCTCTTACTAAACCAACACCAAAACCAGGTTTTTTCTTGAAGGCAAAAGGGTCACTTTAGCGGCTGCATTCTGACCTCAGAGGCAAGATTTTTCAGCTTTCAGTAATGGCTGGCTGGCGTAGAAAACCAAGAAAGGTTTGGTAAAGATCAGGAGGACCACACTGTCGAAGAATTGTCAAGAATCCATCATGTCAAGCTTATAGTAGAATTCGATAATACCCTATTCCTTCTGGTATGTACACGACTTCTTGCAGATTTTGAGCTAAGCTTGGTTCACATTAACACGTGTAGTCTTAATTAATGTACAGTGAAAAATACTGTGCTCATCAAGAGTGGAGATCAACATGGCTACTGGACAAGAAAACCTGCTGGATGCGGTAGTGTTGCCACAAGAACACCAGAACCTAAGGAAACAGCTTGCTCTGGCTGTTAAAGGCATCCAGTGGAGTTATGCAATTTTCTGGTCCATTTCATCGAGACAACCTGGGTATGTAATGAACCGTCAAAAAAAAAAAAAAACTCTTTTTTTACACAGGATCTATACTTTTTGTCCCTCATAATCCTTCCAAAGAAAGAGAAATCATTTTTTCTTTCTTTTATAATTAGTAGTTGAGGGTCGGGGTATCAAGATATTCTCTTCTAATATATGTAATCTGCTTCTAGTTGTGCTGAATAATTTTAGCAGGCATTAAGAATGAAGAAAGATGGGTACATTAGGATTTAAGGGAATATATCAAGACCCAAATTGTTTATTCTGCATAGTGCACAGTTGAATCTTACTTCTAAGTTTCCCAAATAGTGAAGGCAAGAATCTCACCTTTAAGATCTGTACTATACCATACGCTTTGCTTTAATATACTGGAGGGAATTCAACTCTTCACGTTCTTGAAATTTCCTCAGGGTTATGCTTAAATAGGTTTACTTATTAGAATCTCTTCAATTCCTGACTGCTGCATGAATACTCTATGAATGTTACTGTACGACTTATTACCTGCTCTGAGAGGGGTTTTCTTAAATCTTATTGTTAATGTTTCATGCAGCATCTCAAGAGCATAGACCCAGTAGAATAAATATATTAATTGCATGTGTGAATGGAATTTCTTATTAGGGTATTGGAGTGGGGTGATGGGTATTACAATGGAGACATTAAGACAAGGAAAACAATTCAAGCTGTGGAGTTTGATGCTGATCATTTGGGACTACAGAGGACTGAGCAATTGCGAGAACTTTATGAGTCCCTCTCAACTGCTGAAACCAACCCACAAGCTCGAAGGCCTTCGGCTGCATTATCTCCCGAAGATCTCACTGATGCAGAATGGTATTTCTTGGTGTGTATGTCGTTCGTATTCAATATCGGCCAAGGGTAAACCTCTTTTTCTTCTTAATCACTAGTCACCTCCAATACTATTCTTAATGTAGTTCAAAGATATTCAATGGTCCCGATAATTCTCACGAGAGGGTCTTGTATGCATTTAGCCCTGGTTTTGGACGACCGAATATTTGTTCCCATACACCGTCCAGTCGGTAGCATCGATCCTAGCGTTCTAATTTGTCTTGAATCAACCATGTTGCACCTTTGAAAAATGGACATGCAGCAAATACGGGGGTACCTCCTATGATATGTATAGTCTGTCGGCCATCATCATACGTTTTGGCCATGTGATCGTACTTGTTTTTACCTTTTCTGTTGGGAGCATTCTCCTGCTTATTGCTGGAATATTGGAACCTTGCTGTTGTTGGTTGGACAAAATTTGTCGCCAACAATGTGGATTTGGACATCCGCTAATATACTATTAGCACTGTCCTAAATGTGGTTACTGGTTATCCTTCAGCGGGACAATGATGCTGACTTTTCTTTGGAATGGTTCCTCAGGTTACCAGGAAGGACTTTAGCCAATAATAAAACCATCTGGCTGCACAATGCTCATTATGCAGATAGCAAAGTCTTCACTAGGTCTCTGCTGGCAAAGGTAATTTTCTTTGCTGATCACTCCAAAAATATGCAACTAAGATCTCGTATTCAAGGAAAAGTTAGTATGCTCGAATTGTGCTCATGAGAATATTTTCTGTCTTTGGTTTTTGGTCAATGACCGGGCTTAAATGGTCTTCCCCAGAGTGCACAAATTCAGGTACTGTCTTTCATCTTTGACGGATAACTTCATTGCTCTCTATTCTCAACACATAACTATGTTGTAGCTCAATTCTTTATAGAAGTTTCTAGATCAATGTTTTATTGACGAGACATTTTGCTTTTTATTCGTAGACTGTAGTATGCTTTCCATGTTTAGGAGGTGTAGTTGAGCTGGGCATCTCAGAGCTGGTAAGTTATGTCAAATTCTTGTACAAATCTAATCTAATCATCTATTGTTCTACATTCATGTTGATACGGTATGAGTTCTGAAGGTTTTGGAGGACCCCAAAGTTATTCAGCACATGAAAGCTTCCTTCTTGGACATTCCATACCAAATGATGACTTCCAAGTGTGTCTCAGAAGCTGCAAGAATTGAGAAAGACTTTGTTTATCCCAAGCTTGATCAAGATATCATGGAATACAGTCTCCACCCTGTTGTAGAATGCGAGGATGTAAACCTACATTCGCCTAATGACGGTTCAAATGGATTTGAGCTGAAGTTAGAGGAACCAATCATGTTTGAAGGAGCTTCTCAAGTACAGAGCTGGCAATTCAATGATGATGAGTTCAGTAATTGTGTCCAAACTTCCATGAGTTCCAGCGACTGTATTTCTCAAGCCGCTTTAAGTCCTGAAAAGGATGTTCCTGTGATTCCAAGTGAACAGAAGGAAAACAACGACCGTCTGGTCGACTTTCAAGAGTGCAGTCATACAACACTGGCCTCCTTTGACTCTCGGAAAAATGATATCCACTATCAAAGTGTTCTTTCAACTCTGTTCAAGACCTCCCACCCATTAGTTATAGGACCAGGCTTTCAGAATAGCAATAACGTATCTTGCTTTATTAGTTGGAAGAAGGGAGGAATGTCAGGTAGGCAGATAGCTAAACGAGGGACTCCACAAAGACTATTGAAGAAGGTACTCTTTGAAGTTGCACAAATGCATGGTAAATCCTTGCTCAAGTCTCGGGAAGCTAATGAGAGATTAGAGGAATTATCAAGACCAGAGGCTGATGATTTAGAGACATACCATGTATTGTCAGAGAGGAGGCGAAGGGAAAAAATAAATGATAGATTCTCGGTTCTTGGATCACTAGTCCCTTCTGCGGGAAAGGTACTCATATCTCAGTTCTTCACCTTATCATTTAAATCTGAAGACATTATACTAATGAAATTTCTGGCTGTCTTTATGCAGGTTGACAAGGTATCTTTACTTGATGGCACGATAGAATACCTAAAAGAGCTCGAAGGAAGGGTTAAAAAGTTGGAGTCCAGCAAGGAGAGGGCTGAGATGGAAGTAAGAACGCAAAGAAAACCTCATGACGTTGCAGAGAGGACGTCTGATAATTATGGCAATGACAAAAATGGCAACAGCAGGAAGCCACTGGTGAACAAGAGGAAGGCCTGTGATATTGATGAAATCGAAGCTGAGACCAACCAGGTTCTACCGAAAGATGATAGTTTAACCGATGATCTAACTGTCAGCGTGATAGATAGAAATGTTCTGGTCGAGATAAGATGTCCTTGGAAGGAGGGTTTGTTGCTCGAAATCATGGATGCAACAAGTAAACTTCACTTGGACTCTCACTCAGTCCAAACTTCCAGTGTTGATGGAATCCTCTCACTGACTATAAGATCAAAGGTATGGACTTTGTCTACTGATTTTCTGCTTCCAGGCTATACATAATATTCCTATGAAACAGTTCAGAAATGTTCAATGCCTCTTCATAATCCTATCCTATTTCATCTAAACAAAGAGCCATGAACATGTCATTTCTATCTGTGGACTATCTACTTAGTTTGCCATTACAACTGAAAGACCAAAATCACCTTTTCCTAATAACAAAAGACAGATTGGCCTTGAGTTTCTCAACTCAAAGCACTTGCAATTCTTTTCGTTGGTTTGAAAATAGTTGTGAATCTTAATCCAGTTGAAGGGGTCACCACCGGCAACAATAGGGATGATCAGACAAGCGCTTCGGAGAGTTATTCAGAACGGCTGAAGATCATGCATCCCAGAACTAGAGGAGATTGAAGTCTCTGATCGTCAGGCAAACTAGTCCTAGGGGGTTGGGGGATCACCGTGTAGTACAGTAAAATAAAGGGAATTATTCCAGAGGAATTCCATTTTTCCCATGATTAACATGTGATCTAGTGCACTTCACAAGAGCCTTGACCAACGATTATATTTATGGATAGAGCAAATTTATTTTTTTTCCAAAAAGTTTGAGCTGCTTCAATGAGAATGATTTGAACAGCATGTAAACTAGTACTGCTAGGCATTACCCCAGCATGAATAGTTCTTACAAATATGTTCTTCGTTCTTGTTGAGGAGAAGAAGGTGAGAGAAATTTGACTCTGTAAATTTAAATTTAATACGATGCCAATGGAATGAGACTAAAATCAAACTTGGCTGGGTAACTCTCACATTGATATAATACCAACGAATAAGTCAACATGTAAGCTTTGTGAGTCTTTCACCGCGTTGCCAGCTGATTATGAGTTGGACGCTTTCACACGGTATCAGAGCGGAATAATCCAGACCCAGCAGACTATTTAATTAAAAATTTACCGCCGGCTCAAATTAATTCATTCATGTGTTTGGCCAATTCAATTCAAAAAAAGTCTGGCTACTCGTAAGAAAGCGTGCTGAGAAACAATCCCCCGTCCAGAAAATAACAGTTAAAAATAAACATATAAGCTTCATGGCCTGTCTCCGCTTTTTGTCAATTAGGTTCAAATTGGATGCTACATACAATGTAAGACAAAAGGAATGTAGAAGAAGCTATATCCCAGGAAATCCAGTTGTTGAGTCTGCAGTGTTCATCTACGTCAACTACACAGTTAAAATCAACGTCAAAGGTTGTTACTCCTGGAATTTTTTATTAGGTGATCCTAACCCTAACACTCATGCACCACCGATCATCTGGAATCATTGAATATGTTACGTGTGGTGAAATCAAGAGCCATAACTTAGTGACAATAAAATAGATGACTGAGTTGCATGGTCACAACCCCACCCCACATACCCCCACCACCTTCTCAAGACAAGGCCTGTCAAAACTTTACTTTGATGAGGTCCATATTAATCTCTCTAGTGGGGTCCAAATTAACAATTTCTGGATTTTGCAAACTTCCTTGTCAAAACTCAAAACATGGGTTGTCCATCAATATCCATGAATTCAAGGTAATCTTTGAAAAACTGAGCACAGCCCGTGTTGATTAACCACAAAGTGGGGTAGACTAACGGCTGTGTAACAAAGGGAGGGCTCACCTAAGTCATCCACAAGGCCTAAAAAGTGTTGAAAAACAAGGCATCTCTCTTGGAGTTGCTACATAATATTGGAGATGTAAAGTGCTATAAGGTGAGTTGACCCTTTTGGCCAACTCCCATCAATCTTAGAATCCAAAGCTGGTGCATGCTTTTTCCTTCTAGGTAGTGCTAACTGCGACCAGTCCGCCGCTCAGTGATTCATTGCTTTGTTAGCTTGTTCCATGTGCATCGCGTTTATAAACTCGCGCCTTATTTGATATACCAAGTTCACGCCTTCTGATCCTAAAACCATTTCAGCGACACTTCTCAACATTCGGTGACAAAACAATGTGAGTTTGATGAAAAAATGCGTAGATTTAGGAGTTGTTGTAGATTGATTTTGAAGTAGTCAAACACGTTTTAAACAGTGTAAAACAGGTTAGTTGAGTGTTTGGCAAAAAAAAAAAGCATTTAGAACACACTCTCAAAGACTGAAATAATATACTTTTGGAAAAACAAGTTTGACCACAAAAAATATTGCCCTCACATTATTTATACGAGTGACGGTGGCACACGCGATGCGTGTGCAAGAATAAAATTAATAGTGTAAATTTTTTTAAAATGTAAATTTGTAAAACTAAACATATTTTTATGGGTAGTTAATTACCAATTAAGATCTTTATTTTGTCAATTTTTATATTTTTTCTTGGAATGTCACTTGTTACCACTATAAGTAGGTAGTGATGTAACACTCAAAAAGGTGTTTTACAATTTTACCCTCATTTTAGACACGTGTCAGCACCATAGACACTCTTAATGTAACACCAAAAGGGTATGACACCAAAAAATGTCTTCTCATTATATATAGTATAGATATAAAAAATGACACTGAATGCCCTTTTGAAGACCGGGCCCAGTAATCTCTACGGAAAGAGAGAGTTCTTCACATATTTTTATTTTGACTCTTTATACTTCTTTTAAACTTAATTGTCGGTGAGTTAAATTTTTTTTCACAAATCATTCTTATAAATTCCCACACGGATATGATGACACCAAACGATAGGAAAATTATTCACAATATAAAATTTACTAATAAAACTTATAGAATCTTACATGTACTAAACAATAACAAAATTTATCTCTTTGATGCTCTTGTTAGTCATTTTATCACATTAAACAGTTTTAACCCAAATACTTTTCATAACTTTCAACAATGAGTTTTTACAACTTTTACCAAACAGTAACTGATTTTACTTAAACTTGATCAAAACTGGTTTAAAATATATTTCTTTTAATTTAATACTTAAATTATAAAATCAATCGCTCACGAGCTCTTCGTCTCACCATATATGTGTGTGTGTGTTTGCCTCGGTGATTAACTTGTTGTATATTTCAAAAGCAGTTCTTTATTGACCGGAACAGACAAATCTGGAAATTTTGTGTGGTTGCCTCCAGTTTCACAAGTTATCTCCATATATGCACGTACGTGGACGATGGTAATTGAAAGGACATCGTAAGGAAGCATCTTCTTGTTGTCTTGTAATTCAATTAACTTGTCGTCTTCCTTTGGCACTACCTTCCACCATCTCTTTCACTCCAAATAACAATTCAATACCAGCCAAGCCCAGTGCCTTTGAATGTCCTAATCACTTTCAAACATTTCCATAGGAGACATTATTATTATTATGAGACAAAAGACAAACGCGTTCAAGATCGCGGGGCCAGAATGGCCAGTAAAATCTCCGAGGACGACCCAGTTAAGATCTTTTCTTGCCATGACATAGAATGGTCTACTCGATTTTTTCACCAAACATCTTCTAAATTCAACCCCTAAATATGCAGGCAGAGATGCAGTTAACGAGAATAAAAACACCCTCTAGAAGTAGGCAAGCCCCTGACTAATCTCTCGAAGGGAGAGGCTATTTTCACCCTCCGATATGCTAAGGGTGGAAAAGTTTATGAAGAGGTGGAAATAGCATTTCTCAATCTCGATAGCAGCATCAAAGCCTAATTTGATGTTTAAACGAATATCAGCGAAGAACTGCAAAATATATGACCAAGTAATTTAGGTAGAGTAGACTTCTAAACACCTACTTGAGGAAGCGTGCCAGCAAAGTTGTAATCAGGGTGCCCGACCTTCAAACAGTACAAGGAAGCTGACTGCTTGTGCAACCTTAAGTGTGCCTTACCTTCAATTCCACTTGCTACCAATCTAAACACCTACTTGAGGAAGCGCGCGTGCAAAGTCGTAATCAGGGTGCCCAGCTTTCAAATAGTCGAACCAAGCAGATTGCTTGTGGAACCTTAAGTGTGCTTTACCCTCAATTCCACTTGCTACCAATATTCCCTTCCATCCCAAGGTTACGAACCAAAAAAAAAAAAAAAGGCAGAAATAGGAATTGACCGAGCAACTTATCTCAGGCTATCAAAAGGAAATATTGGTCGCAACATTACCATTTTCAACTGCAAACATGCACACAAGTATGGACGGCAGATATCATATGTGAAGACTTGGACTAAACGAATTACCGATGTGCAAGAATACACAAGTGTCTAGCGTAGATTCAAGAACCACAGGCATCTCACTCCTTGACAAACACACGGCGGTTGAAGAAGATATTCCCACAAAGTGAGGACATTAAACCACTCTTCAGTGTTTGTATTACTCAGTTTTCCGTTTGATACATACCGATATGGTACAGATAAATTCATGTACTTGAATGTGTCGCAAATCTAGACATGGCCAAAAAAATGTACTAAATGTCACTCCAAGGAGAACAAATGCCTAAAAGTAAAATAAAATTTAAAGCATCAAAACTTTGTAGTAGTCAAAAAGAATTTTCCAAACAGAAAATCAATTACCTAGTCAGGGCTAAATATGCTTGTATGATGACAGACCCTAAACAATGTAAATCTCCCTCTCTGCCTGCCAGCCTTTACTAGTGGCATAATTGGAAGAGAAACTTGACTTGCACAAAGCCATAAGAAATCCTTACTCATTTTCCACTAAGCCAGAAGCAGTTGAAATGAAGTCATTCCCACTCAATTGTTGATGGAGGCTTTGATGTAATATCTTGAACAACTCGGTTTACGCCTCGAACGCTATTGCAAATTTTTCTTGCGACATCATCGAGGAACTTATGGTCAAAATTATACCTAAGATTTACCATTCCAAAGAAAACCATAAGTTAATGCACTTACCAGAAAATTAACATAAAGGGCAATAAGGATGCACACTATATTTCGGACAAATTGCAGCAGCTTTAGCCGATCACAACGAATCAATATAGAGAGCACAAAAACAAAGGAAAATGATATTCCTGTTCAACTTTTGACCTAGACCTGGCCTTTAGTGGCACTTCGAAATGTCACTTTTTCATCTTTAACGAAAACGTGGAGTGGGAATCTCAATTGCAAAAATGATAATGATTGCTTGCTAACATGCGAAAGTCATGATATTAACACAGATAAAAAATGAAAGTCATTAATCATTCTCAGGCATCTACATTAGCATCCAATAAGCAATCAAAGTTCCTCCACAGTGAACTCGCTCCACGCAACGGTAATGAAAACATGTTATGATAAAACAAACAAAAACATTGGAGAAAAACATTGACAGTCCGTACTAGAATTCATATTATGTTTTATTGAAGAATAATCGTGAACTGCATAGACAGGCATGACGCATAGAAGGAAACAGAAACCCAAGCATCACAATAAACATAAACCGCTAGTAGAAAATATGGAAGCTCACCAATCAGCAGTCATTCCATCTTGGCTCGTCACGGCTCTAAGCGCAACAACATGAGAGTGTGTTCTTTGATCTCCTTGGACCCCAACTGATCTTATCGGTAGAAACACAGCAAAAGCTTGCCATATAGAGTCGTAAATCCCAGCATTTTTAATTGACTGAATAAAGATCTCGTCCACCTTGAACGTATACTTGTTAGAAGCTAGAGGGGGAAGCCAGAAAATCAAGTGTCATTTAAAAGAAAATTATATACCTCACGAAGGATATCCAAGGCATTTCCTTCAGTAACATCACCCAAAACTCGCACCGCAAGTCCAGGCCCAGGGAAGGGATGACGTTTTAAGAAACCCACTGGAACACTTAAGATCCTCCCCAATTCACGAACCTTTTGAGAATGGGAAAAAGATATCAAAACTGCAATTCTTGCATGGAAATGACAATAATAAAAATTTTATATGCGCCAAAAAAAAACAGCAAACCTCGTCCTTAAATAAAAGTTTAAGGGGTTCAATGAGTTTCAATTTCATGTCCTTGGGAAGCCCTCCAACATTGTGGTGGCTCTTAATTGTATGAGAGTGAGTTCTTCCACTTCCTGGTGGCGGGCACGATTCTATTACATCTGGATATAAGGTTCCTTGGACCAAGTAAGCAGGTCTATTTCCCAATTTTAGCTCCAAATCTTGAGCAAAAGCATCAAAAATGCAGATGAACTCTTTTCCTATTATTTTCCTTTTCCTCTCTGGATCTATGACACCTTTCAGCTTACTAAGAAACTGCTCAGTTGCATCAACACAAGTCACAGGTAAATGAAGATCCTTTTCAAAGGTCTCCATCACCCGCTCTCTCTCCTTATACCTACACGAAACAAAGACGACACAATAGTTAAGAGTACAATTAAGTGAAATATGCATTATGCAACTCAAAAGCATCCATAAGTTTACTATTAACCAATATGAAAGCACGAGAGGTGCTGTACAAAGTGGTTACAACCTCACCTCAATAGACCATTGTCGACAAAGACACAATGAAGCCTGTCTCCAATAGCTTTGTGTACAAGAGTGGCTGCAACCGTGGAATCTACACCCCCCGATAAAGCACATATGACGTGATCTTCAGGCCCAAGCAGGCCTCTTATAACTTTCACCTCTTCTTCTAGAACATCTTCCATCTTCCACCCAGCAGTGATTCCACAAACATCAAAGAGGAAATACCGTAAGGTTTCCATCCCTTTTGGAGAATGTGTAACCTACACAAAATGCAATAGATTCAAGGTCCATTCAGAAGTGTTGATGCTAACACAAATTCAACATTTAACAAATTACGGTAGCAGACATCATATTAAACAAAATTTAGAGGACGAAAAAGCAATTCCCTTTCCGGAATTAGTTTTGCATCAACCTTTTCTACAGAGGAATAAGCTGTTTACACAAAATTCAATTAAGTTACCCAGTGACCCTCTTCATTTTCTGCTATGTTTTTTGCTCATACTCTCATATTAAGACTTCACATCTGTTTATCCTTCTTGCTTTGTTCTCCCGAAATTCATCCTCGAAAACAATTTTAGATCAAGACCCAAATCTTGCAGATTCTGAAAACAGCCAAGTCTTGCACAGATAAACTCATGGAAAAAGGAAAGAAAAAATAATGAAAATGGTGAAAAATTGAGCATGTCTTATATCCAGACATCTTTTGACTTCGGTAACAGTTCTCGTTTTATGTCTGGTGAATAAACAACTGCACTAACAAATCAAACCAAGCTGTCTCATCCTAATTACAGCAGAAAAATATATGACACAAAAACTAATCAACAGCTACAAACTAGAGAGCATTTTTCTCAATGAATAGGAATCATGAAGCTGATTTTGTAAGCGAGATAAAATGAAAAGAATGAAATCAGCTTAGAAAATCATATTATCCTTATGGGACCCAGTGCAAAAGTTTCCCGGCAATGCTTTTTCCCCAGTTCAAACACGGGTATCGCCTAGGATCTGGAAAGTCTAGATGTAAGCATACTGCAAAAAGACTGTTCCTGGGCTTCAATGGCAACCTTGCCTTGTGATTGAACTGAGTTAAAAATTTTAATTTGCACCCTGTATTTAATCAAATTAGACCAACTAAACAATTTTGTGCAGTCACCAATCCATTAACACAAAACCTTAGTTCCAACTTGTGCAGATCGACTTTTTGTATAAAAAAAATCATGTTGTGTCATATTTCTAACACTCACGTCCGTCTTGACTACTAATTCTTACTCTTGTCTTGCCCCCATCAACTTGTCAGAAACCACTTCTTGTCACTGAAGAGTAAGACTTCCTATATCGAAGAGATTTAATCTTCCCCATCCTCTCCTCAACTGGTGCTACTTCCAAGTACTTACAACTTCCTCATATGTTAATCTATCCTTACTGATTTGCATTTAAGTTGCGCTCATGTTGCTTTGCCACAGCATCATGGAGCATAGAACCTAGCTCTCCTCAAAACCATCCTATAGAACTTCACAAAGCCCTACTTAGTCAAAACTTTGAGATCACACAGCACTCTCGAATTCATCCAACTTTTGCTCGTTTACTTTGTAATCATATCTCGTTATTTTTTACATAGACAGCTAAATTAGTAGTACACCTTTAGAAGCATAACACTTACGCATAACCCAACAACACCAGGTGTACAAGGACCCAGACCCACTCAAGTATTTTTAAGTAACGTCTCATCAATGTCTACTTCCTTAGTACTGTTCAATCCTAATTATTCAAACATTCAAAAACATCTGAAACAGGGAAAAATGTCGTTATTAAGTGTCTGAAACTCAAAGATTAGCACTTCACTGGCATCCTCAGATCTTTACAGGATATAGCTATCATTCGTTTGGTAGGAGCCATAATAGAATCACCACTTATGTTCCCTATGTTCAAAAAATCACAGGGACTAAAACATACAGAAGTGTGCTGCATGTGTAAATGTGAATTATATGATACGATTAATGTTCAATACTGAACATCTCTGTACTATATGGATCAATATGAACTAACCAAGAATTACGCAATTGAGACAGTATGTCGCAGGTGGAAAGCAGCCCAAAAATAACTGGCATCCCGAAAACAGCACCAAAAAAGAAACTAAAATATGCAATTGTCCAATATTAACTATCAACATACAGAAACATTAACACGTTGGTCAAGATTTCTATGAGATTCATTTCTATAGATGACCAGCTTAAAACTGACTGCATATTATGGTTGAATTGCTTGCTTGATCAACCATCAGATCACAATTAGAAACCCTAGTCATTCATACATTTCTCAACTAGTCTGCTAACTGCAAATCCGAATCTATTATCAAGGCAGCCAGTATGTTGATCAGATACAAGTACTTATTAACCCTTCAAACAGCTCATTACGTGCATTAGCAATTAAGCTTGTAAAGAGACTTCTGGTCTGCATTAGAATAAAAATCCATGAATAACATTGAACCATAATTTTTATCATTACTGTGCAAGTGCACTTGGCGCATTAAACCTTATGGGTTAGAAAACCCAGATACTACTATTGTTAAGGTTGTCATTTCTTCCCCCCTTCAGTCTCAAAGACTCGTATCCATAATCATCGCATCATAAGTAAAAGCCTTACAACAAAACTAGTACCAGAAATAAAACCCATATATCATTCTCAGTTCCAAATATGACATACAACACCATCATGTTACACAAAACTCTTGCAACCACACTAATCCATAAGCACAAACTATTAAGCATGATAACATTGTTGGCCTTATTCTCTAACAGCTTAAGTTTTAGAGCATATGGTAACTTAACATGGTATCAGAGCTATGGCTTGGCAAGATCTGGGTTCAATTCTTTCTGCTTCCATATTTAGTTGCTCTTTGTAATAGTGCTATTTGAACTCTATTTATTTTTGCACTTAGTGATGGTACACCTTAATTTGTGTCTCCACGTGCAATCAGGGGCTTGCGGAGGGGCTTGCCGGGGGGGGGGGGGGTGTGAATCTTAAACATGATAATATTGTTTGGCCCATTCTCTAATAGCTAAAGCTTTTAAAGCAATTGATAATTTAACACGGTTTCTGATTTAACAAGGTCTTGGGTTTAATTCTTCCCGCTTGCATATGTGGTCCCCCTTTATAATAGTGCAATTTGGTAGCGGTGCACCTTGATTTGTTTCTCCACGTGCAATCGGGGCTTGCATGTGACGGAGAGTGTCAGCCATGATAATGTTGGACCCGTTCGCTTTCAGAGCACATGTTAACTTAACACTAAAAACAATAAGTGAGAGAACATATTTCTAAGCAACTCATAACGACTCGGTAATTCAAAAGACAAACATTGAAAATATCAAGACCCACAAATCAGAATGAAATTTAAGATTACCTCTGGATGGTACTGAAGCCCGTAGAATCGCCTTGCCGGGTTCTCCACCGCAGCCACTGCCCCCTGCTGGCTCCTCGCCACCACTTCAAACCCGTCCGGCAGCCTCACTGCCTCGTCCCCGTGGCTCATCCAAACAACCTGCCTATTATCCACCCCTTTATCAAACAGCCCACTCCCACCCTTTAACACCTCAATCTCCATCCGCCCGTACTCCTGCTTCTCCCCAACCCTCACCTCCCCACCAAGCTTCTGCACCAACAGCTGCAATCCGTAGCAAATGCCCAGAACGTAAACGCCATTGGACTGGACGTACTCGATGAATTCGTCGGGAAAGGACGGGGCAAGGGGCGAGTGGACAGAGTGGGGGCCGCCGGAGAGGACGATTACAGATGGTTTTAAGTCGGCGATGGATTGGATTGAGGAGGTGCCGGAGATGCAGAGGGAGAAGACGGAGAGGCTCCGGATCCGGCGGGTGATGAGGTGAGTGTACTGCGAGCCGTAGTCCAGAATCAGGACCAGGTTCGACTTCACTGCCTCGGCGTCCATGGAGCGAGCGTGTGTGTGAGAGAGGAGAGGAGAGAGAGAGAGAGAGAGAAGGGGTTTAGTGCAATTGAAGGGGCTAGGGTTTTTGTGGGGTTTGGCGGGAAGCAAAGCCCCAAAATATCGGCTTTATGCAAGAATCTCCTCTTAATTTCCGGGGAAAAAAAATTGGTTCAACTGGGGCTTTAAATGGGCCGAGCTTACGGTAGTTCATGTTCAGCTCGTTTTGCTTATCGAGTTCATCTTAAATGAGTTAAGCCCGAAATTTTATTATCATTAATATTTTTTATTGTCGAGTTTGACAAATAATTGAGTTTCTTAATGTGTTCAAAATTGATTCATATGCTCGAGTAAATCTGAAATATTTTACAATCTTACTAAAAAAAACTTAGTAACAATTAAACTTGATGTTGTGGTGACAAAATAACTCACCTTGTTTACAGACACACCTTGTTATGGGAAGTCAAACACTTACTTTACTTATGGATTGGCATATCAATTCTGTTTCTTTATTTAATGTTATTGTTTTTTATTTGATGGGAAATCACACGTTCAAATTAAAGCCTTCAGTTGAATCAGTAAGTTACACACAGACGTGAGTAACTTTCACTTGACAATCCTAATTTCAAGTCAAATGACTTCAATTCACACAATTCCGTAGGGCTGTCTGCCATGGTCAAGTAGGAGTTCATGCGTTATGATGAGCTGTGGTCACCACCTTCTATAAAACCAATGTTATTGAAACTCGTTTCATTATGAATTTGTTCGCAATGACTAGACTAAACTACAGAATCTTGGGGGCATTCCCCAGCCAAAACATTTAGAGTCAGAATAGAACTGGAAACTACACAAAGTTAAAGTGGTGGAAGCAGCCTTGTATCAACAGCTATGATCCTAATGTGTTGCGAGGAACCGAAAATCAAAAGAACAAGTCTCGCCGGTCTTAATGCGCTATGCAGCTTAGAGGGCTGGTACCAATGTCAATGACAGTCGCACTGCTAAGTGCTAATAGTTTTACTTTGGTTGTGAGCTTCTCTTGACATATTACCAATGTACAGTCGAGTACTAGCTAGTCCAGAAAACTGAACCAATTCAGCAATGTGGACAGGATGCAGTGGTAGAGGCCTTGTTAAAATCAGATACACGACGCAAACGATAGGTCAGTCGAAACTTGCAAGCTCCAGTTGTCCAAAATTAGCGAAGTGTCCCAAGTTCCTTAACTGGTTTACCATGCTTATTGTATCCTCAGATTATACAAGAAAGTCCACCTATGTTTCCACGATATATCCTGTTAAGCATTTCTAGATCGGTCTGATTAGTGTAACAGGACCTGTAATGAACTTTCAATGTAGCATATGGCCTCTTCTAAAGTGGGATTTGAAACCCCCCTTCCAGTGCTACCTAGAAGCTGTATCAGTAGAGACTTTGGGTAGTAGCAAATCAAAGTAGGAAGCAACCTCATATATGAATATCCAGATCGGGCAGCACCAATTTGGATAGAAGCACATACAAATACTCGGAGGACTTCAAATTTGAGTATCCAGAATTGTTTCCATTATGGACTCCTGTAGCACATCTTCAGCTATTTGAATCGCAATCTCTTCAGTATCAAGTCTGATGTCAAACCATTTCGCAGATTTTGCCATATCGTTTCCAACAAGGTGTTCCAGTGTTCGGGGCATGATTGGTGGACGAAGATTCCAATGAACTTCTTTCATTACCTTGTCAACCACCTTTTCCTCCTGTGGAACACACAGTATTTCCGGCCTAATGGGGAATAGCCAAGAGGGGCATCCAAAATAACCGTTATATGCCTCCAAGAGAGCTTCATAAATACAATCAGAGAGGAGACCTGGATGAAACATTTCTACTCCATCAAACAAGGATGGGTTAAGCAGCTGGTCTGATGAAAGCCTTTTCACTAAAAGCTCCTCCCAGTTCAACCTGGAAGCTTGCAACACTGTCCTGACATAATTGGAAATGGACTTCTGGTCCTCCATGCAAGTGCCCAAACTGACATTAGCATAAAGGGGAGATGGCATAAACGAGTGCTCTTCGAGATCAATATGACGTGGTTGCATCGGAGACTCAGCTGGTGATGGAAATTGGTTAATATGATTGCAGGTCAAGAAAAGAGATGCACATACTTTAGTAACATATGTTTACCTACCAGGATTGGTGATTGCACTTGTGGGACTGCTAATTTCATCTATGAAAAATGGTTCGAGAATGGAAACTGGACTTTGATGCTCTTCTTTATCTTCAGTGCTATCAGTAGCTTCCACATTCCAGATGCTGGAAGGGTTTGATGAAGAAGCATCTGACAACGATTCTAGGGGCTGGTTTTTTGACGGACAATCCTGATATGTCGCACAGTATAATGAGGATACTTAAGAGTAGCATTAACGAAACGTGAAGAAAAAAGAAATTCACCAATCTTGAGCATTCCAAATTT